>JAQQSK010001752.1:0-165829 GCA_028658325.1 Potorous gilbertii | reverse complement strand
AGCTCTCCCCAGTCAACTTCTCCAACTGCAATATTCTTATTGAGGGCTAAACCCAAGGGTATAGCCTATGAAGCAACAACATGTCAATGGAGCAAAGGGTCCCAGAGCAAGAAGACCTCATACCTTATCAAAAGTCATTAACTTTGTCAATGGGATTTCATGCCTCATCAAGGGTAACCTAGATTCCACTGGAGGATGCAAGGTCTCTTCAGTGGTATACTCTTTACAATTCATAGACATCCTCAAAATGAGTATTATTTGTTCTTGATTTGGGATGTTATGCTTAGACCAGTCCCTTGTGCCACTCCTTGTACCATAGTCCTGTGGTTAGATTGGCTTTGTTGTTGTTCAGTTGTTTCAGTCATGTCTGACTCTTTGTGACCCTATTTGGAGTTTTCTTGGCAAAGATACTGGAGTGGTCTGCCATTTTCTTCCCCAGAAGCTCATTTTACAAATGAGGAAATTGAAACAAACAGGGTTAAGTGACTTGTCCAGCATCACATAGCTAGTAAGTGTCTGAAATCAGATTTGAACTCACAAAAGTGAGTGTTCCTGACTCCAGGCTGGGCACTCTACCCACTGTGCCACCTAGCTGTCCTAGATTGGTTTGGGTTGTATCTTCCTACTGTATGGGTGTTCCTGCCACTGTGGATTCTTCAAAATCCCATTGTCTTCAAAGGACAAAAAGGGAATTAAATAAGACAAACACAGAGCTCTGGGTGTAGTTTTTCAGTTTTGTTGAGCTTAAGAGGGAAGAAAAGGAAGAAAAAGAAATATAATAGTGAAAAACAGGAAGGAGGAGAAACTACTTTGCATGAATGGGGTAGATAAGAACAATATAAAAACTTAAAGGAAGGAATTGGTAAAATGAACACTCATGATCTCCTTCTTAGGAAAATGAAATAAAGGCTTAAACACATGAAGAAACACACATAGAAATTTTTTTTTCAAAGAATTTGACATAGAAATATATTAACTCAAGATAGGAAAAGGGAAAGATAAGAAGGGAATATAAGAAGGAAAGTAGGTCCAGAGAAGGAAGAGTTACAACCAAGACAAAATTCTGTCCTAGAGGGCTGATTGTAAAGAGAATATTAACAAGAAAGATATCATAAGACCCAAAGTTCTTGATCAGGGGTTCTTGAAGTGAAGTGGGGCAGAGAATTCAGAATACAACTCTTAGGGACATTGATCAATTTCCTTTTCTTTCTATATCCTCTTCTTATTTGTAACCAACTGGGGACAACCATCTAAACCACATATAATTAGTCTCAGAAACAAATATCCAAGTTATACAATATATCTACCATGGTTTCATTCAGTAGTTTCTGTGGTGGTCAACTGAAGAATGGTGGTTATTTCTGCTCAGGGATTGCTGGAGATTTGTCTATGCAAAAGATGCCCAGTTGACTTGGGTTCTACTGGACAGTTTCCTTCCCTTCCCTTTCCTTCCTTTCCTTTCTTGCCCTATCTTGTGCTGTCCTGTCTTTTCCTTTCCTGAGAACCTTAACCCTACTGCACTCTAAAGCTGGGACACCAATGGGCCCCTGCCTAAAGGCTCTTCTAAACCCTCTTGGCTTTAGAATGATTATCGATAGTAATCGTTCCTGTTTCCCTGCCAGCCTGGTGTCTTTCTTCTTCTTGGCCTCATTAAAGGGACCATGCCCTGGCTACTTCTTAAGCAGGCCTATTCAATGAATGGGCATTACCTCACACAAAGTGAGTACCTGCAAAGACCTTGGCCTAAAGGGTCCAAGGTCTCCCAGTGCATCCTGGGCCATCTCCAGTCATCCTGAGGAATATCAGGTCTCTGGATTCAAATGGCTCTGGAGGAGAAGTGAGGCTGGTGACCTGCACAGCCTGCCCTCACTCAAAACAAAGTCAAGTGCAAGTCATGTCATCATTTCTCTGATGGCATAGTCTTCTTCAGCAATGAAGGACAGACACAGTATACACACACAGGCCTAGATTCCTATAACTCTGTTTAGAGCCTAAGCGATTATAGGATCCAAAATATGGAGCAACACAATACTCTCATAATTCAAGGAGTGTGACAAATGTAGTCTATCATGCTTAATGCTTCCTCTTCTAAATGTATGGGGGAGAAAATCTGAATAGCACTTTTCATAACTCTCCAAAAATAAGGCCATGGAAAATTTCCTCTCACTTCTACAATATTCCAGCTAAGTTTAGTGACCTTTATATTTCCATAAATCCAATCAAAGCTATTCATACACAAATTTCGCTGTAAGGTATCTAAGATAAATTATAATTATATTAAAGATACTTCCTCCAAGCTTGGAGTAGGTCTTAATTTAATAGGCTTCCTCTAGTCAACTAAGTGATTCTGGTATTGATCATGAAAATGTTTCTAGTCATGCTCTCAATCAGACAATGCAGGATCTCACTCTTCAGCATTTGTCCTTTTCTAAGATGAGAAAATGTGCTGCTAGGTTTCACAACAAACTGAATGCTGAGCATGGAGTCAGAAGGATCTGAGTTCAAATCTGACCTCAGACACTTAGCTGTGTGACCCTGGGCAAGTCACTTAACTGGATTTGCCTTCATTCCTTATCTGCAAAATGAGCTAGAGAAGGAAATGGCAAACCACTCCAACATCTTTGCCAAGAAAATCTCAAATGGGGGCAGAGTCAAGATGGTGGAGTAGAAAGACACACATATGCTAGTTCTCCCCCCACAGCCCATAAAATACCTGTAAAGAAAGACTCTCAACAAATTCTAGAGCAGCAGAAGTCACAGAACAACAGAGTAGTGGAGATTTCAAGTCCAGGGTGATGTGAAAGGCTGATGGGAAACATCTGTCAAACTGAACACAGAGCAGACCCTAGCCCAGCCTTGGCCACACGGCAGCTCTGGGAGGACAGGAGCAGACCTGCGGGTGGAATCTCCAGTCAAAGTTGCAGTGGTTCACAAATCCCTCAACCCACAGGTGCCAAAGGTCAGTGACAGGGTTTTTTCAGCTGGCCAAGAAGGGAAAAGGGCCTTCCCATAGCCACAGAAACCATAGAGGCCACCTCGGGCAGGCAGCAGCAGTTCCAACAGCAGCCCACATCCATTGTTGGATTGTAAAACCCCTGAGGACACTGAGCAGCTGATTCTTACCTCAGCCCTGTGTAGAGACCCTGGGGCAGCTGATCTTTACCTCACACTGAATGGAAGCCCTGCCCATGCAACTTATCTGAATCTCAGCCCCCCGTGCTGGTTTGGCAGAACTGCAGGCCAGGTGGTTGTGAAGAGGAAACTGCTCCCAGACCAGTGTACATGCTTGATTGTGCCACCTTGAAGGAATTGAGATCTTACAGATCCCCAGAGTATACTCTACTCCTGACAAAGGACCCAAAAGTCAAGTAATTGGCTGGGAAAATGTCCAGAAAAGGGAAAAAATAATACTATAGAGCTTACTTTTTTGGTGAACAAATATATTCTCCCATCCTTTCAGGTGAGGAAGAACAATGCTTACCATCAGGGAAAGACATAGAAGTCAAGGCTTCTGTATCCCAAACATCCAAAATAAATATTCATTGCTCTCAGGCCATGGAAGAGGTCAAAAAGTATTTTGAAAATCAAGAGAGGTGGAGGAAAAATTGGGAAGAGAAATGAGAGAGATGCAAGAAAAGCATGAAAAGCAAGTCAACACCTTGCTAAAGGAGACCAAAAAAAATGCTGAAGAAAATAACACCTTGAAAAATAGGCTCACTCAATTGACAAAAGAGATTCAAAAAGCCAATGAAGAGAAGAATGCTTTCAAAAGCAGAATTAGCCAAATGGAAAAGGAGGTTCAAAAACTCACTGAAGACAATAGTTCCTTAAAAATTAGAATGGAATAGATGGAGGCTAATGACTTTAGGACAAACCAAGAAATTATGAAACAAAACCAAAAGAATGAAAAAATGGAAGATAATGTGAAATATCTCATTGGAAAAACAACTGACCTGGAAAATAGATCCAGGAGAGACTATTTTAAAATTATGGGACTACCTGAAAGCCATGATCAAAAAAAGAGCCTAGATATCATCTTTCATGAAATTATCAAGGAAAACTGCCCTTACATTCTAGAACTAGGGGGCAAAATAAATATTGAAAGAATCCACCAATCACTTCCTGAAAGGGATCCAAAAAAGGAAACTCCTAGGAACATTGTGGCCAAATTCCAGACTTCCCAGGTCAAGGAGAAAATATTGCAAGCAGCTTGAAAGAAACAATTCAAGTATTGTGGAAATACAATCAGGATAACACAAGATCTAGCAGCTTCTACATTAAGGGATCAAAGGGTGTGGAATATGATATTCCAGAAATCAAAGGAACTAGGACTAAAACCAAGAATCACCTACCCAGCAAAACTGAGTATAATAATTAAGGGGGGAAAATGGTCTTCCAATGAAATAGAGGATTTTCAAGCATTCTTGATGAAAAGACCAGAGCTGAAAAGAAAATTTTACTTTCAAACACAAGAATGAAAAGAAGCATGAAAAGGTAAACAGCAAGGATAAGTCACAAGGGACTTACCAAAGTTGAACTGTTTACAATCCTATATGGAAAGACAATGTTTGTAACTCTTGAAACTTTTTTCTGTATCTGCTAGTTGGTGGGATTACACACACACATAGACAGAGAGAGAGAGACAGAGAGACAGAGAGAGAGAGTACAGGGTGAATAGGATGGGATCATACCTTAAAAAAATGAAATTAAGGGGTGAGAGAGAATGTATTGGGAGGAGAAAGGGAGAAATGGAATGGGATAAATCATCTGTCATAAAAGAGGCAAGTAAAAGACTTTTCAGTGGAGGGAAAAACCAGGGAGGTGAGGGAAAAAACATGAAGCTTACTCTCACCACATTCGACTAAAGGGAGGAATAAAATGCATATTCATTTTGGTATGAAAACCTATCTTACAATACAGGAAAGTGGGGGAGAAGGAGATAAGCAGGGGGGGGGATGATGGAAAGGAGGGTAATGGGAAGAGGGAGCCATTAGAAGTCAGTACTCTTGGAGAGGGACAGGTTCAAGAGAGAGAGTAGAAGAGGTCAGGGGAGGGATAGGATGGAAGGATATATAGTTGGTCTTACACAGCATCACTATTATGGAAGTCATTTGCAAAATTACACAGATATGGTCTATATTGAATTGCTAGCCTTCCCAGTGGGTATGGGTGGGGAGGGAGGGAGGAAGAGAAGTTGGAACTCAAAGTTTTAGGAACAACTGTTGAGTATTGTTCTTGCATACAACTAGGAAATGAGAAATACAGGTAATGGGGCATAGAAATTTATCTTGCCCTATAGGACAAAAGTGAAGATGGGGATAAGGGAGGGATGTTAGAAGGGAAGGAAGATTGGTGATAGGGGTAATTAGAATGCCTGTTGTTTGGGGGTGTGGGGAGGGGAGAGATGGGGAGAAAATCTGGAACTCAAAATTTTGTGGAAATGAATATTGAAAACTTAAATAAAATAAAAAGAAAGGGGGAAAATAAAAGGCATGGTAGAGGAGGGAAGAGGTAATCAGAAGCAAGCACTTTGGTAGAGGGACAAGTTCAAGGAAAGACTAGAATAAATGGAGGATAGGACAGAATAGAGGGAAATATAGTTAGTCTTTCACAATATCACTGTTATGGAAATGTTTTGCATGACCACATATGTATAACCTTTTCCAATTTTCTTGCCTTCTCAATGAAGGTGGTTGGGGAGGGAGGAAGGAAGGGAATGTGGAGCTCAAAGCTTTAAAAATGAATATTAGAGACTGTTTTTATATGAAACTAGGAAATAAGATATATAAGCAATGGGGTATAGAAATCTACTTTACCCTACAGGAAAATAGAAGGGAAGGGGATAGGGGGAAGGAGGTGACAAAAGGGAAGACAGATTGGAGGAAAGGGTAATCAGAATTCACCCTGTCATGGGGTGGGAGTAGGGAGGGGAAATGGAGGGAAAATTTGAAATTCAAAATTTTGTGCAAGTGAATGTTGAAAACTGAAAATAAATTTGTATTAACCCCCCCAAAAAAATAAAAACAAATTTATGAGTTAGAAAAAAACCCAAATGGAATCAGGAAGCATCAGACACAGCTGAAACAACTCAACAACAACATTGGAAGGGAAACTCCCCATCACAAAAATGCAATCTTTCTCTGATATTCTGAAGGCAAACTGAAATCTCTTCATATAATATGAAAGAAGCATAAATTTCTAGACTGGAAGACCCAGGGGAAAAGCAGAGATTGCTGTTATCTTCAAATATACCCACACAAAAAAATTTATACTAATTAAACCAAATTTTTTTTAATGTTCATATTCAGGGTTCAGTTTCAAAAAAAAAAAACCCACAACATATTAAATCATTCTTTAGTTGCTGAATGGTCAGAGATAATTTGCTCAATAATTCCCCAGACTGATAAATTAGTACTATTTCCAGAGTTATATACTACAAGAATGGAGTTCACCCAGGGCTCATTTTCCCTTGTATAACCCAACCTTTCTTTCAATTCTGTATGACCATGGCCAAGTCTGACAAGACTGGTTGGTAACTCAGGCTCTGAATTTGGAATTAAATGAGATACTCATAGTCCTTCTAATAGTTAACAAAAGGAGGTTAATTTAGTCATGACAGGGGGAGGACACTCAGAGGAAAGAAGAGATATTCGTTAAGAATACAGCCTTATTTCATCTGAGTACAGCTCTCCCATGTTGATATGAGTTTTACCATTATTCATGGCATCTTTTTGATCTCAGAAAAGCATTGATCAATATCAATGCCTTGATCAGAATCTCCTAAGTCCCTTGAATCTTGAGTAACCTCAAAACCTATACAGGCTAGGCCAGCCTGTTGAGTTTAGGAAAAGGTAGCCTAACCTACATGGCAGGACCCTAGAAATATTGTTACTAACACTATTAGGGACTTTAAGGTTCCCCTCTCAGACCTTGAAAAAATCTAACAAAAATATAAATAAGAAGTTATGAACTGGAACAGAATTTTTTAAGTTAGATATAAAACACATCTGGAAATTACTGAATTTGAATAGAGAGGAAAATGTGTATGTGTATTTAATACATACGAATATAAATACATGCATGTATATATATATATATATATATATATAAACGTATTTATGCATATCAACTGCTCATGACACCCTCATAAAAACTATGCAACAGACAATTAAAACCACAAAAGGAAATGCAGAAAATTAGAAATATTAAAGTGACCAAAAAACAATAAATATTGTAATGAATGAATTAGAACCTTTTTTAAAAATGTTTATACTTAGAGACTAAATAAATTAATCCCCTTCAAAAATGGAGGATCAAGGATTGATTCATATGAACTTAGATAAGTTCAATAAAGAACAATGTTATATCATATGAAAACCTTAGACACACAACCAAAGCGTTTCTTGGGAGAAAATTAACAGTTTCAAAAAGAAAATAGAGCAAAAAGAAGTCAATGAGCTGGACATCCACCAAAAACAACAACAATAAAAAAAGAAATTTTAAAATGCAACCAAAGACAAGAATAGAAATAATGAAATTTCAAAGAAGAAATCAACAAAATTGAAAACAAAAAAAATGAATTGATAAGTAAAACTAGGGATGAGTTTTTAAAAATCTGATTAACTGTTAGCTAATCTGATTTTTTAAAAAGAAAGAAATTCAAATAATGAAATAAAGGAAAGAATTAGAAAATATTTTGTTCAATTGCATTTCAATAAAACAAAATGAGAAACTGAAAACTAGAAATATTAAGTTAAATACAGAAATAGCAAATGCTATAAATGAACTCCAAAAGAAAAGAAAATCTTAGGACCAGATAAATATAAAAATGAATTGTTACAAACATTAAAAGAAAATCAATTCAATTATGACATAAATTTTTTAAAAATAAACCAAGAAAGAATTCTACCAAATAGTTGATTTGCCCAGGGTCACATATATCTTAAGTTGGATTCAAACTTAGATCTTCCTGACTCTAGGCTCTGTGCTCTATCTACTGTGCCAACTAGCTGCTCACTTTTTTACCCCTTACAGTTGACTTCCAACTTCAGCTTCCCACTGCAAGTGGTCTCTGTCTCTGTCTCTCTTATATTTGGAAGACAATCAGGTTAGGTGACTTGCCCACGGTCACACAGCTAATAAGTGTCTGAGGCCAAATTTAACCTCAGGTCCTGACTCCAGGGCCTGTGCTCTGTCCACTGCACCACCTAGCTGCCCCACCAATGATCTCTTAATTGCCAAATCTGATAGCCTTTTCTCAATCCTCATTCTTCTTGACTTCTATGTAACCTTGTCTATGTCAGTGGTTGATCATCCTCTTCTCTCTAGGTTTTCAGGACACTACTCTCTCCTACCTGTCTTACCACTCCTCATTCTCCTTTGATGAATTCTCATTTGGGTCTTGCCCACTAAATATGAATGTCTTATAGCGTGAGACACTCCATTTCTTGGCTCTGGGCATTTTCTCTGACTGTCCTTCTTGCCTAGATTGTCCATCCCTCCTCATCTCTGCCTATTGACTCCCTTCACTTCCTTCAAGTCTCAACTAAAATCTCATCTTTTACAAGAAACCTTTTCTGATTCTTCTTAATTCTAGTGCTTTCCTCTATTAATTCTTTCCTATTTTTCCTATATACATATATATGTATATATCATATATATCATAAATATTTTTCCTATATATAATTTGTATATATTCATTTGCCTGTTGTCTCTCTCATTAGATTATGAGCTCTTTGAGGGGAGGGACTGCCTTTTGACTCTTTATATATCTCTAGCATTTAACACAGCATCTGGCACACAGTGGTCATCATTTCTCTGATGTCATGGTCTTCTTCAAAAACAAAGGATGAACTCACACATACACACACACACACACACACTTAATAAATACTTATTGATGGGTTACATCAAAATATGCAGAAAAGACTCTTGAAAAAAATACTATGCCCTTTTATGTTCAAAAAAGAAATTAGACAGCATAGGAATAAACGAGCCACTCCTCATTAGAATAAATAGTACCCATTTAAAGCCAAGAACCAACATTTGTAATGAAGATCTTTCCAGGGGTAAAGCAAAGATGTTCATTGTCACTACTATCATTTGATACAGTGCTACAAATTGTCATCCATAATCAGAATATAACCTTCTGGAAGGAAAAAGTCATCCTGAAGACTTATATTTGTATTTCCAACATTTAGCGAAGTGCTTAGCATGGATTTGGTGCTCAGTAAATACTATGTCATTCTATGACCTATCTATGACTTGTGATTTTTCACATAGCTACTATGTTGAAATATCTAAAATTTTTTGTGTGTCATTTACATTGTCAACAAATGACATGCTCAGAAACATTGAAATTTTTCATCTCATGAGACTAGGAGATTGCGGGTAGAGGGAGAAAAAAGAAGGATAAAGGAGAAAGACACAGTTTATGGGAAAATATTGGTTTCTCCATTTATTTATAAACTTTATGGGTTTTTTTTACTTTATAAATTATAAATTGCGTGGAGGGCTTAAATATAATCAATTATTTATTGAACAGAGAGATTATGCAATTCCTCTAATATTTGAGGAAAATGTCAATTCATACCCCTTGATTGCTCTAGCACACAGAATAAGAAGAAAGAAATGAACCCAAAGCAGGTAGAGAAGAGTAAGGAAAAGCTACCCACTGGGTCATTATCCCTAAAACCCTGTTAAACCTATCCCATTGCTGGTACTGTGCTTAAAATCTTTCCAATGTAGAAACTGTCAGAGTTTAGACTCCACTGACATAGAATTAAAGAATTCAGTTTTAGCTGCACAATATGATGAGATATTAGAATTAGGCAATAATATAAGTTAAAATATGCTTAATGCAAAAAAGGGTAAAGGAATGAAAAAAATATATGTTTCTATTAGCCAGCAATATTGATAAGCAATTAGTAGTTATGTGTTACACAGTCATGTTCAATAGTCTAAAATATAAAAATTTCCAGTAGAAACATCTTCCATATGAACTCTGTGAGTGTTCTTCCTTTCATCAGCACCATGAGCTTATAACTGTATGGCTTGGGACTTAGATGAACCCTTTCACAAAATAATTTAAAAAGCACTAGGCAAATTTAGCTCCAGAAGCTATTTCTTGGGACATATTCATTTTTTATGCCTGAAAGATCTATAGGAAGCCCATGTGAGGCAGCTAGGTGGCACAATGGATAGAGCACTGGGCGTGGAATCAGGAAGATCTGAGTTCAAATCTAGTCCGAAGCACTTGATAGCTGTGGGACCGTGGGCAAACTACTTCACTCTGTTTGCCTCAGTTTCCTCATCTGTAAAATGAGCTGGAGAGGGAAATGTCAAACTACTCCAGCATTTTTGTCAAGAAAACTCTAAATGAGGCCATGAAGAGTCAGACACGACTGAAATGACAAAACAACAAGTGAAAACAGGAACTACTTTAAGGCAGTCTAATGAAGTAGTTTACCTTTGATATGCACATCTGGCAGAAATTTCTCATTTATCTCTTTTTTCAAAACTTTTTAAGATAGCTTCTTCTTATTGATGTTTTATTTACTGGAATTATAGTGACATTGTGTAGAAGCAGCCATATTTTAATATTTATATGGAAGCAGGGTTCAATGGATGTGGTTGTATTAGAAAGAGATGTGGCATACCATGATAGCCCTCTACTTTCTCATTACATGTAGCCATGTAATTCTCAACTTCTTTGATATCTCACAATACCCGCTATGATTGAGGTTATTTCTGAATTATCCTGGCTGATTTCCCTTTTCTTGTGAACTCCGGGATGTAGTCACCATCTTCCTTCTCCTCTGGCCATCATCTTTATGAAATAATCACCATGCCAAAGGGAACACAGTCTCATGGGAATGAAAGGCCTAGAAGTCCCATCAGGCCTGTTCTTAATGTCTAGAGCTTTCCAGGAGATGTAGTCTTTTATTTAGTGTCTCTATTACATGGTCTATTTAAAAAAAAAGGATAATCCCTGAAAAGGATACCAGGTAAACCCATCCCTAGTTTTTATACTCATCTTGGTTATATGTCTATCTTGCTGTCTGCTGGCTGACCGCCCCAATTTGTGACTATAAATGGTGGTCTAAGATGAATGGTGCTAACTTCTGGCCCTGTAAATAAAAGGATAAATAGCAAACATTTAGCCAAGGAAGTAGTGATTGCAAAGGGCCAGCATGGCTTCATCAAGACCAGACTATTATAATATAATCTAGTTTTCTTTTTTAAAAAACATTTTGTCTAATAACGTGGCAAAACAAAAAGATGGACTGATTATATGATGACATCATCTCTTTATTACAGGTGCCACCTACAAAGCTCGACTCATTAAGAGCAGAGGTATCACCACTCAACCTATGACATACACAGTTACAAAACTGAGAATGCAAACCAGTAAGCCCAAGGATAATGACCCAGTAAAAGTGAGTAAAAAACTTGGGTTGACAGAGAAACAATAGGTCATGGCAGAATGGTAGTGACAAAACTAATAGAAGTTCTATAGGTTTCTCTACAGTGTCAAGTGAACACAAGGAAATGACTCCCCACCCCAGGACATTACGTAGACTCCCAAATCTTTAAAAGGACATGGACTTGTATAATTTAGTTTATAGAAGTGACAACAAGATTTTTTTTTAAATTAACGTATTTGAATTCTACTATTCTGAAGTGGCTGGGGGAGTGAACCCCTATTGCTTACCTTCCTTTTTTTACTTTCTTTACCTTTTTCAAGCTTTTTTTTCCTTAATTCCTTTTTCACTTCTATTCCTTGAGTTTATGGTGGGATAATTAGTAATATTTATGAAAGGGAATGTGGTATAATGGCTAAAAAGTAGGTCACAGAAGCCTGTCTTCTAGTCCTATCTCCTACAAATACTGTCTGTCACTCTGGTAAAGTCACAGAAGAGTTTGTTTGTTTTTTCTAAACTATAAACAACATTTAATGGGAAATACAATGGTTGCTACATACAATAAAAAAAATATAGAATGATGTAAATGAACACTCATGGGATGTAAGTCCAACATTTTAATTTAGTTGACCTTAGTAGAATCACATGTTTGTACAGACCATGAGCAAATATTCTCTGCCTACTTCCAGGACACCATAAGAGACTGAAAGAGGGTGGGGGAGAAAGTAGGCACAGACTTCTGACCATGTATGACTCATAGATAAGAATCGCTTAATTGGCTTCCAAGTCAGAAGAGCTGATCACTCAGGGGACCTTTTAAAAGGTGACAGCTCCCAGCTAGTGTTTCTTAGCTGCTTTAGCCATTCCCCAATAAATGGTGTGACAGTTCATTCAGTGTCCTGGGAAAGAGTTTTGATATGAATTCATTGATAGTAGTTAAAGACTGTAGTACTCTATACATTCTATCTGAATGAACTCCATTGGTAAAAGGAGATTCCTCACCAGGAGTTCTTTATGCTGATCAAATCACAAGTCCAGTTTAAAAAATAAGGAAGCAGGAATGGACATTCTCTTGCTATCTCCTCAAATAACAAACACTTCCTATGTGTCAGGTGCGTTTTCTAAGAAAAAAACAAAATAGTCTCTATTCTCTCTAGGAGTTTGTGTTCTAATCAACAAGGCATGAATATACAGATGTTAAACCTTTTCTGGGATACTTCCACCATTTATAATTATGCTGGCTGATTAGATGCTCAGGGTTCAAGTTACTCTATGGATCTGCATTACTAAAACTATGACTTACAAACTACTATTTAATAATCAGCCAGCCAACAAAAGTAACTCAAAGCAAAGGCATTTATTGAGATACTATAGTAGAAAGGCTGCTACAAAACATTCCCCATAACCTGGGGCATACTCTCACATAAATACATATAGCATAAATAGGAAGACTGGCTACTTATAGAGAGTACACACAGGGAGAGGTATGCACATGGGGTGCACATGGATTCGAGACACCAAACACTCCCACCACCCTATAGCCCCAATGTCCTTTCCTTGATCATGATACTGTCATGCTCTTATGCTGGGAAGGTCACCTAGCTTGGTTCCCTAGGCCTCTTCCTCTCTGTAGCTCAATTTTCTCTGTCAAGAATAGGATTTTTCTTACATAGCTGGTTCCTTTTCTGCTGCCAGAGCTAATATCCTTCTTGGAGTTTTCTCCTACCTTGAATGCCCTCTTAGGAAATTATGTCATAATTTTTAGAAGGCCATCGGGGTCATTGCTGATAACCCAGGGTTAATGGTTAGCTGCCCCTCTAATTCCACCAAGCTTGCCTGAGGAACTTCCTTGTAGGGCTATTTTACACTTCATTGAAAATCTCATCACCTTATTGTCTCTAATGCTTACTCTTACTTCTGTGATTTCACCATAAAGAATTCAATTGATTAGCAGAGCCCTGACTAACTTCCTCCATTAAGTACATATATACCAATCAAATGCAAGGCACTAGAGGTATAGGCATGAAGAAAGGAAGGAATCCTAGTGAGTCCTGAAGGAAACCAAAGATGCCAAGAGGCAGAGGCACAGAGACAGAAAGCAATCTAGACATAAGGGGCAGTCAGAGCAAGGACACAGACACAGGAGACTTTCCATATCCAGTCAGTAAAACCAATTCCAAATGATTCCAGCTATGCAATACTCACCTCCATCACCTCCTCTCTGTACCCACTACCAAGACCCTAAAATTGACTCTCAATAATAGTCTCCATTTGCCTCTTTACAGGTTTTTTCTTCTACTCTAATTTATTATTCATCCACTAAAAGAATAACCTGTTCCAAAAAAAAAAATCTTTCTTTTTCCTTAGAAAATAAAATTCAAAATTCAAAAACATTCATTATTTCTTTTAGTACAGTAAGGGGAAGAAGGATGGTAGGAAAAAGGGGGAAAAAATTTCCATGAAAATTTTATTATATATTTAAAAGGAATAGCAAATTGCGCATAATAGACTTACATTTTTTTTATTATATTACGGATTTTTTTATTTTATGGAGGTTTTATTATAGTACAAAAGTGTTTTTTTGTTCTGTAAATTAAAAAAATTAAATAATTTATAATATTTCAAAGGATAGTTTTATTAGTAGGAAGTAGGATGGAATTAGATTATTTCATTTTTTAGCTTTTTTTTTAGGGGAGTTAAGATTAGGTGTCCCTATCTCACCCAAGATGGAACTATGGTAGTCCAATCTCACTACTGATAGGCATGAGAACTTTGCTCTCTGTTTGTGGGTCAGGTTGTCTCTTCTTAGGCAATCTGGTCCTCTCACTACTAGAGATGGACCATATTGGTGCTAGATTCTATGCAGACACAAAAACAATTTGGCCCACTATAGCTCAGAATCCAAAGCTCAAATGATCTTCCAGCCTAACAGGTGCCACCAAACCTGGTTAAAGTTATTGTGTAAAAGATTCTTACGCCGAAAGTAGGAGTTTGTATCTGATCCTACTGACAACTGAAAATCGTTGGAACTTCTTGATCAGGGAGGTTGATGCGGTTGACAAGAGAGTGACATGGTTAAAATTTTCCTTTAGGAATAGCATTTTGCAGCTTCATAGAAAATGAGAGCAATGGGAGAGTCTGGAGACAAGTCTATTGCAACAGTCCAATAGAGAGATGAGAAGGCAGAATCAGCAAAACTTGGTAACTGATGGGACATGAAGACTGAAAAGGATGAATCCAACTTGGTGAAACTGAGCATCTAAATGGAAAATGTTGTACCTTCAATAGAAATTAGGAAAAGAAGAGGGAAAATAATGACTTCTATTTTGGCTACATTGCACTTAAGATACTTCCGGAAATAGCTGGAAATATTCCTTTGGCAGTCACTAATTCAGGAAGGACTACAGTTAAGGAGAGAAAGTAGAGCTAGATACGTAGATTTGGTAGTCATCTGCATAGAAATGAGAGTTGAACCTATGAGTGAGTACACAAATAGAATGTAGGGTCATGGGTTCACTAGTATCTAGTAGACTAAAAGATTATTGAAGGTTCTTATCCCAGACAACATACAGCAAAATAGAAAATGATAAAATACCCCAAACCAGAAATTATGATAGATTTTTAATTTTATATTCAGTAGACCTGTTATCTTAATGTGTGGAACTTGAATGGATTAGAGTTTATTGACTCCCTTGGGGATCCCATATGCCTGGTCCCATTGTTAAAGTGGAGGTCAAGAACACCCCAGGGGTTCATCAAGTCTCTTGTTCCTTCAGCCTAGGTCAGAGACCTAAGAAAAAATAGATTTTTAGAAGGAGGGGGAGGGACACCGATGTATTTTTCCTTCTCCACCATGAACCTGTTAGAAGTAGTTTCCAGATTGGAGGAACCAGGGCAATTTTCATTAATTCATTTATTTAATAAAACGCAAAGACTGAGCTAACACTTTATTGGCAAGATGCCTATGAAAGAGGAACCAGATTTTTTTTTTTTTAGTTAAATGAGAGCACTAGAGATAAACTTTGGTTATTTTCACACAAGTTCGGGATAAATCCTAACCTTAATTAATATATAACCACTACTGTTATGCCACAAAGAAATTATTTTGCAGGACACTTTTCCCATCTCTAATACACTTTTTTGCTCATTCTCTTTGTCTGGAAGGTCTTCCTTCCCATTCATGATCTCTTAAATTAGTTTGCATCCTTTAAAACTCAATATGGTCCCAAGTTGGCAACCTTTGTGCTAGTTCCATGATGATTAATAGTATGAAAGGTGAGCTGACCTTGGATATAAAAGTTCAAGTTTTGGAATTGGATAATTTAGAAAAACTTTTTCCAAATAGGTTTTTATTCCATTAACTGAAATCCGACAGTACTATTTGTCCTTACCCTTTTTTGTCACCTTAAGATTGGTCTGTTTTCTTTCTAAAGAGAAAGTCTATACTTTATTTGTCAAGTTTGAGTTACAAATCCACAATATAGTACTATTTCATTCCATATTATATACAAGGACTAAAGTCAGAAACCAAAAGTCAATCAGTACCAATTAGGTGGCCACTTTGAGCTGCTTACTTGTTAGTTATGTAAAGTCAATGATAGGTCATTAGAAAAATAACTGATTTTTAATTTATCGTGTATTTGTCTATGATCCTGGCATCAAAAACACTGCCGTGATGGGAATCTTCTATTTTCTACCTACTGAAGGAAACCAAGTTATTAAGGCACCCATTCCTCTTTCAGTAAAAGTGTTTGACTCCTACTGACAGTAGCAGGAGTTATACATGCATATCTACCGGACAATAGAACACCATGAATCCAAGGTACTCAATAAAAAAGACGACAAATAGCCAAGGTTTACAAGGTTTTATCTTTGCATCTCTAGCAACAATAATTGTCAAAATAGTAGAAAGAAAGAAATTGAAATGATTAAAGATGCTTAGGTTCATTTTATTTTGGCTACTTTTGCTGTTTATATATTTTTATTTCATATTCCATATGATATTACTTATTAAAACTGAGTAGCAAGGCCAGTTATTAATTATTAATAACACATCTAAGAAGGGACTTTTCTATATGAGGGGAAAAATTTATGTACTATTCTTAAGTTTTATTAAAATAAAGAAAAATAAGCTTGTAACTCTTTTTAAAAATCCTTAAATAACAAAAATGCCAGTTAATCAGAGGGATTTGAAATTCTTAGATACAAATGCCATTGTAGAAATTCTTTGCTATTTAGAAATAAAAGAGTCTTCTTTTTTAATTTTATAATTATAAGATGCAAAAAGTGTTCACTGTTCACTGGGTGTGTATGTTTTCCCAAATGGTAGTCAACATAAATCTCTTTTTCTTTTTATAATTCCCCAAACAGGATTGGAAAGGAAACTGTACATTTGCCTGAGTTTTCTGGATAATAGTGAGGTAATGAATGTAGGCTACTTTCACTCAATATATATTAAATCATGTCTCCCGAATGTATTCAACCATGTTATATTTTGTAGTGCTTCATTCACATCTGGTGAAGTGTGACTGAAAATAAAGCTGAGTTCCCTCCCCCCTTCAACCCATATTTTTATATAAAGGATCTTAGTTTTTCATTCCATTTTGGGTTTGTAAACTCAGATAATCCAATTCATAATAAATACTCAGAGTCTCTATAGATATTTCCTTACTGCAATTCGTCTGTTAATGTGTCTCATAAAGACAATTGCTAAGGAAAATCAGCTCCTAGCCCCTATACTCACTGGCTGCAGACTCACATCCACTCACAGGAGAAATACATGACAGATCTATTGTTCTGTATTAGCAGGACATTGTCCCAGTATATGAACACATGCAAACTACTCAGGAAGGCTTTGAATATTTAAGGCAAGATACTAGTGGCTCATCCCAGTGGGAACCACGGAAAAGGGGAACCGGATTAAATTTAATGTCATTGTCACTTTTTTTTCCATTGCTGAGAATGATATAGGTAGCCATAGCTACGGCACTGTTCAGACAGCATGACCATAATATTCTCCCTCAGAGGTTGGCGTCAAGGACTGAATTATTGACTCAAAGAATGTGATTCATTCCTGGGTGTGATACTTACAGGATTTAAAGAGTCATCAGTGTATAAAATATATATACAAACTATAGGGGCAAAAGCAAATAAGAAAAAAGAAATCACCACAGCCTTTTGTAATTGTTCAATATATTTCAAAAAAGGCAAAACAGAAAATTCAAGCATTCCACTGAATGTAAATTGAGCTGTGTATCAGACCCTCTTTTTCTTAAAGTTCAAATTCACTTTGAAGCACCAAAGCATCATTTACCATGTTGCTGAATGGGGTTATATAAGAAACTTTCAATATTCAAAATCTTAGAAAAAAAGAGGGAATGTTTGAAAAATGAATCATCCATTAAATCATCCTCTATATAGGAAAGAAAACAGCTTATTACATCATAATAACTCACTTGACCAGCAATAACAAGTAAATAATTCATCTTTTTCAATAGTTATAAAGATATTTTCTTTAATGAAATTAAAGTTTCAGATATCTTCCATGATTTGGTTGAATGTCAATCATTGAAATTTGTAAGCAAATTTCTTTACAGTGATATTCTAATTACATAACAAAATATTACTTAATCTTGGCATTTGACAATGGCTTTGCAGATGCCACTATCATCTGATTAAAGAACATTCATTTTTTTCATAAAAGAAAATATTCTGTTACTTTGTCTGTATCATCTTAAATTTCCCAAGTGACATGTTCTATTTGTGAATTTCATAGCTACCATCATGTAAGATTAAATTTATTTAAAAGATAGAAGACAAAGCAATATAAAATCAAATATTGGATGCTGGGCAAACAGTCTAAAGGGATACAAAGAGATACAATTAGAAAAACTGAGAGGCTCAAACCAAGCTTTCACCTTCAGATTATCAGTTCAGTGTCAGTCCATATGACTAGTGACTGAAAGCCATCATCACTTAAATGTCCCTCAGTGGTGTTTGTAAAATGAATTGATGGTACTCTCAGTCTGATTAGTTGAAAACACAAGTCTACATCCCAACATCCACCACCATAATTGGTTCCTTCATTTGAAGTCTCAGGAGGTTGAATGGGCAATGGAATTTGAACTACCGTCTCATTCTGATCTCACCAAGGCCAGATGAAAGCCCCCTGATGAGGTTTCTTAGGGGAAATTAATAATGCTGCTATTGTGCCTTGGACCTATCCTAAGGTTAAAGAGACACCTTATCTCCACCCTCAAACACCTTTAAAGCATCAAATTCTATTTACATAAATAGGAAAAACAAAGTAATCTCTCAATTTCAAAATAGATATTTACAAAAAAATAAATTAGGAGTTTGGGCACTGGTTTTAAGTCTTATCTACATGAATAGTAGTATTCTTAATTTTAGAATAAAAAGATCATTTTATCTTTTAGTTAAAACTTGGCTTAATTCTTTTAATAGTCATTTTATTGAAACTGATTAAAATCAAGTTTTCTAAATGTATCACCTTCCATAATATTATATGCTGAGACTGTAAGCATTCTTTTCAAAATAAAGCCAATACTCCATGTTAATGATTTAAACTAAATGCCTATCTTGGAGGCTTATGGGCTGCTTACCATGCTTTGGAGATGCAACTTTGCCCCCTGGAATACCAAGGGACATTTTCTTCAGTGAAATGCTACACAATGTGCCTTCAACAATAAACTGACAATGTCTTTCCTGAGGCTTGTGGTGTGGTCACGGTGTTTATCTTGTCTTTTCTTCTTAATGTGCTCCCATACCAGAGACATCACAATGGTCATTCACAAAAACTACAGTACGGAGGAGTTTCAAGATGCTTCTTCTGCTATGTTCTTTCTTCCATCTGCAGCTGGGTTTACAGCTGGTGCCTTTTTGGTTACCTGAATGGGCTTTGGATACTGCACTCCAGCATCTCGCTTGCCTGGTTCCATTAGAATATTTTAACATCATTTCACTTCTGAGCTAGCTTTAATTGGATAAATATTTTTTAAAGCAAAGTTTTTGTTACTATCTAAATCTGGCTAGATCTAATGGGCCCATTTCTGTTTCTTTATCAGTCTCTGCCATTCATTGAGCACTGAAATTTCTATTTAAGTTCAACATAACTGATATCATCTGATTGAGTCAAATAAAAATTTTTATGCTATGTATATCAATATGCAGTTACACAAATTCAATTTGCAGAGGATTTCTTCTATAAGACCTTTTTTATTTTAAAATTGTCTTACAGGTGTAAAAGTTGGCCAAAATTGGGCAAATTATCTATGCAGAATTTCTTCTGTTTATATCTATAACTATACAAAAAATTGAGTCTTGAAAAGAGTAGGCAATTTAAGATTCCACATTAAAAATTACTTAGACCTAGAACCATATCAAAATTATCCCCACTTCCACTACTCTACTCCACTTTCTCCCAGAAGAGGAAAAGATCTGGTTCATTAAAGGTCAGATTCCAACAGTCACTAAACATATATCCAGCATCATATTAGACAAAAATAAAATTCCTCTGCCCACAAAGACCTTACAGTCTAACCTAGGAAACATGAAATTTATGCAACATAAAAATGACCTTGGGAAGGAAGAACCAAGAAGCTACAAGGACCAGGAAATACTTAATGTAGAAAGTGGTTTGGAAGTCTTCAAGGAAACTCAGGCATTCCGAGAAGTAGAGGGGAGGAGGGAGAGCATTCCAGGCACAGGGAGCAACCAGGGCTAAAGGATGGCAGGAGATGGGAGTACTAAGGGTAAACAACGGCATTAAGAAAACCAGCATGGTAATATTACAGACATCAGCAAGAAGAAAATTCCGCAATAAGGCTGGAAAAGTAGGATCAAGTTAGTTTGTAAAGAGCTTTAAGGACCAAATGGAGGAGTGTGCATTTGATCCTAATGTCAACAAAAGTTTGCTGAAGCAAACAGGTGAATAAGTCACACATTTACTTTTGCAATATCACTTTGGTGACTATGGTGGATGACTTAGGCTCCTACTATCTGCAATATAGGTGATGAATGAGTGGTGGAGAGGGTTTGAACTATGCTAGAAAAATGTAGGTAGAGATAGAAACAACAAGACTTTCCAAACCACACACACACACACACACACACACACACACACACACACACACACACATTGATAGTGAGGGATGACAATGAAGTTGAGAACCTGAGCCAGTGAAAGGATGTTGATGATAATAGAGAAACTTAGAAAAACTTAGGATGAGTTTGTGTTTGAATTTGTTGAGTTTGAAATGTCCATGAGACATCTAGTCCAAAATATACCTTCATGTAATTAAAGTAAGAGAGACCTTCATGTATTTCAATTATTGACTGGTTATTTATCTGTTCTATAATAGCTAATATTTATCTATCGCTTTAATGTTTGAAGAACATTTTTCCCATATTACCTATCTTAATTGATCTTTTACAGTAGTCCTAGGTGTTAGAATTATCCCCATTTTATATGAGAAGAAATTGGTCCTGAGAGACCTTAAGTGATTTCCCTTTTTGTCATAAAACTGGTAAGTGCTGAAAGCAGGATTTAAAGTCAGTTTTCTGACTCTAAGACCAATATTCTACTCACTATATGACCTAACTACTTCCATTGTGTATTTAATATACATAACCTAAATGTTCATAGACTATTCCCAGGCAACTTTCAAAATAATAACAAGACAAAGGATTTATTGAATGCTTTTTATATGTAGAAGGTGAGCCAGATGTGCCAAGAAAGAGAAAATTTGTTCTTGCCCTCAATGGAACAATTTGCCAAAAATTTATGTGCTTGCCAAGTACCATGCTAAGTACCGGAGCAATGAAGCAATGTAATGTAGTATAGTGGTTGGGGAGCTGACTTCAGAGCCAGAAAAACCTGGGTTTGACATCTATACCTATTGCTTAGAAACCCTTAACTAAGATCTAGGTTGTGCTGACCAGAAACCCAATTAGATCCAAAGACTGATACAAGGAGTTTTCTCACAGTCATACACCTTAAATAATCCATATGTCTTATCTGAAAACTGGCCCCATATTGGTCAATCTGCTTACTGTTTCCATTTTCCTTTGATTTAACATAGACACTTGGGGAAAAGTAGGACATCTGTTTTTCTGATTTTGGAGACTTGCACTTGTTCACTCTCCTTCCTCCCAACTCTCAAAACTCAGTCATCTCTCCCCTAACTCAGAAAGCCCCTAATCTTTCTTCTAATTAGAAAACAGATTTAATTAATCTTGTATACTAGTTTATAACCTGTTTAATGGATAAAAATCTGTCTCCCCCTGTATTCAAGATCCATTGCAAAACTGAGGATGCTGGGTTAAGCATGCATTGCTTAATAAAACAACATGCTCAGAAGCTCGAAAAGAAAAAAGAAAGCATGGGTTCAAGTCCTGTGTCTGAGCTATGTGACTCATTGTATATGATGCTGAGTATGTCATTCAACTTCTCAGTGCTCCAGAAAATTCTCTTAAACGAAAAATGGCAGAGGAAAAGTACCAATTTGCGCTGGCAGGAGGAGCTTCTTCACTGGGGCATTCTCCATAGTAGTGAAATTATTTTTATGTAGAAAGAGTTAAATTGCAGGTTTTGCCCCACTCTTACCCTAACTGCTATCTAAATTAAATAGAAGGTAAACTTGAAGGGGAAAGCATGGGGTAGGTGAGGCAGGGACAAGAACAGCCTTCCCACTCCAGCTGGTGCTTGATCTAAAGATTGTAGGAGACAGAGGTGAGGAGGAAAAGCATTCTAGGTATGGGGGACAGCTAGTACAAAAATATGGAATTGAGAGATGGGGCGGCATTTGTAAGTGATAAGCAAGTAGATTGGAATTTCTGGATAATAGAGAATGCTGAGGAGAGTAATATGTAAATAGCTTGGAAAGAGAGGAAGGGTTCCAGTTGTGAACCATTTTAAATGCCAAGCAGAGTCATTTATATTTGACCCTAGAGTGATAAAAAATAATCACTGGAGTATATCGAGTAGAGAGATGACATAATAAGACCTGAACTTTGCAGAAATGACTTTGGTAGCTGGGTGGAGGGTGATGTGAAATGGGAAGAGACTTGAGGCAAGAAGACCAGTTAGGAGTCTGTTGTAAGAATCGAGGACAGAAGTGATGAGGACCTGAACGAGGATAGTGGTTATGGGGGAAAGGGGGATGTATACAACAGTCAGCAATTGATTGGATATATGGAATGAGGGAGACAAGTTGAAAGTGACCCCAAGTCACCTGGGTGACTGAAAGGATGGCGGTGCTCTCAACAATAGCAGGAAAATTCAGAAGAAAGGTGGATTTGGTGGGAGATACAGTGACTTCTGTTTTGACCAAAGTCTACTATTAATGTTATTGCTTTGGTTTTTATTTTTTCTTATCAGGTATTTTTCCCTGATCTGTTCCCTACTGTGACACCAGAATGTTCAGCAAACAAACGTTTCTCCCCATATTTTTTAAGTTTTTTAAATACAAGTTTTAAAATGCAATAAAGATTGGAATGCCAAAGATCATCTACTTAAAAACCTTAACATTCCTGAATTCATATCGGCAGTAGAGTCAAAACTCTTTGTATATATTGTTCAGTAATTCTTTCCCTTTAGGGTAAGGGCAATAAAAATGGCCTCAAAGTCAGGAAGACCTGAGTTCGAGTCGTACCTCTGACATAAACTGACTGTGAGATCCAGGTCAAGTCATTTAACCTCACAATTCTCCAGGCAACTTTCTAAGACTTACATTGATCTGAATAAGATATGACTATACAGAGTTATATACCAGCAATGAACTTTATCCCACCAAGTTTCAATGATATCAAATTTACCTCCTTGACTTAGAACCTCTACTTTAACTTTCTTGTTTTCTAAATTTGGGGCAATAAAAGGTCACAGGTTTTATTAATAACTCCTTTCTTGGATTTTGTCTCCTTCTGGGTGTCTGAACTGCTTCTTTTCTTCCATTTGAACTGTTCTCTATGCATCTAACAGCATCATATAAGCAGTTTTCTACCTCATTCATCCTTTTGATTTTAAAACCCTTTTGATTAGATTACAAGACACTCCCAAAATAAATTCTTAATAGCATCTATTAGGTTCATTTTATCCCTGACCTATCACTCCTGTATTTTAAACCATAGCTCAGAAATGAAAATCCCTCTGTTAGACACATCATTCTTGCCAATTGTTCACTTCCTAAATAACAAATGAGTTTTTCTCTTCTATTTCCCTTACATCAAATGGGCAGCAACGAGGAAAATACAATACATGCCCTTATAGCTTTCACTTTTTAGCTCAAGATTTTGTAATCTTTGCTAATACTTTCTAGATTCTTTCTGCCACTATAATATATGCCCACTTGAATCATTAGAATTAGGTAGTAATCATCTGTTATGCAAAATATTGGGAAATACTTTGTTATTTAGTCAATTAACATGTATTAGGCACGTACTACATGCCAGACACTACGCTGCAGATACAAGTGATAAAAAAAAAATAGAGGCAGGCTCTCTCCCTAAGGAGCTTATAATCTAATCAAGGAAGCTGAAAAATAAGAGTTAGAGGAAGAAGGTATGTCAGGAACATGGTGTAATCTAATCCAAAGGGTGCAGCTGGTTGGAAATGAAGAGTTGGCTAGGTTAGGAGATGTCTTTAAATGGAGACTTTGAGAGGAGTTCTTTGCTCTACCCTCCAAAAGACAAAAAAAATCTTCTCTTGTTCTTACCAAATTGACAAAAAGCTGCCTCAGTATCCCTAAGTAGGGAATCACCTCTGTTCTCTTCTTTTTTCTTCTCCAATTCTTACTGTACAATCCTCCTTCAGCTGGTTCTCAATTTTATCCAAATTTCTTCTTTCCTCAAAGTTAGTCTCAAAAAATAACCCCTCAAAAATCACCTTCACAATTTCTTTCTCCTCATTTAACTCAAGTGCCTGTCTCCTCTCCTGCTTCTTCTATAACTTCTCACATACAACCTAAAAACAGAATCTGGACCAGATTATTTTCCTCAAACTTTCCACTAATTTCTCCAAAAATGTGTCTCTACCTTTCTCAGATCTAACCCCTGCCTTCACAATGTTTTTCTTTCCTTATTGTTTAGCTCAGATTCTTTCATTTCCTTTCACTTTTCCCAAAGTCTTCTCTCAAAGAAGCCATAAATAGCAGTTCACAGATTTAGCTTAACATTGAAAGCCCTCCACAGTCTGTCGGGCTCCAAGGTACCTTTGAAACCTACTTGGCAATACCTCCCTTCCCACTATCTACATCTCTACTAAATTGAACTATTACCTGACACCTAGTTGTTCTGTGTAAATTTTTGGTTTCATATGCCTAGAATGTTTTGCTAATTTCAACCTGTTGAATTCTTCTTTTCCTTTGAGATCCTGATCATGAAGTTTTCCTTGATACTCCTAATTTGATATATCTATCATCAAATTTTCTTATAGTTTTTTCCCTAAGCTTCTCTTTTGCCTTTATCAATCAATCAACATTTATTAAGTGCCAGGCAGTGTGCTAAGTGCTGGGAATACAAAAAGAGTCAAAAAATGGTCCCTACTTTCAAGAAGCTTACAATCTAACAGGGGAGACAACATGCAAACAAATATATATCCTATATCTAGGATAAATAGTAAATAATTAAATGAAGGAAAGCATTGGACTTGAGGAGTTCCTGAAGACTTCTTGTAGAAGGTAAGGTTTTAGGTGGGACTTAACAGAAGCAAGGGAGGTCAATAAATAGAGCAGAGGAAGGAGGGTATTCCAGGCTTGGTTAGGGGGGGGAGGGGAAGCAGTCAGAGAAAATGTCCAGAGTCTAGGGCATGGAAAAACCAGAAGGACAGTATTACTGTAGTGAAGAAGATGAAAGAAGACTGGAAAGGTAGGAGAAGGTATATTGTGAAGGACTTTGAAAACCAAACACAGAATTTTATATTTGCTTCTAGGGGCAACAGGAAATCCCTGAAGCTTTCTGAGTAGGGGAATGATATGATCAGACCTGCATTTTAGGAAAATCATTTTAGTGGCTGAATGGAGAACAGATTGGAGTGGGGAGAGACTTGAGGCAGACAGACCCACCAATAGGCTACTTCAATAATCAAGGTATGAGGTGATGAGGACCAGTTCTAGGGTTGTAGCAGTGTCACAGGAGAGAAGGATATGTATTCAAAAGATAGTTATAAAGGTGAAATCAGTAAATCTTTGTAACAGCTTGGATATCGGGGATAAGAGATGGTGAGGAATGAAGGATGACTCCTAGATTGTGAGCCTGAGGAATGGGAAAGCAATGGAGAATTAGAAGATAGGGAAGATTTAGGGGGGAAGATGATAAATTCTGTTTTTGATATGTTGAATTTAAGACATATACTTAACATCCAGGTTGAGATATCTGAAAGGCAGTTGGAGATATGAGCTTGAAGGTCAGGAGAGCTATGGGGTAGGAAAAGCAGATTTGAAAAGCATCAGAGGTGGTAATTAAATACACGGGATCTGATAAGATCACCAAGTGAGGTAGTATAGAAGGAAAAGAGAAGAGGGTCCAGGATAGGACCAGGAGGGATAACTGTGGTTGGAGGGCATGGTCTGGAAGAGGATCCAGTAAAAAAGACAGAAAAGGATAAATAGGTAAGAGAAGAACCAGAAGAGTGTGGCATCTGGACAATCTAAAGAGAGAGCATCAAGGAAAAGAGACTAATCAACAGTGTCAAAGACTACAGAGAGATCAAGGAGCATGAGGACTGAGAAAAGACCATTGGATTTGGCAATTAAGAGATCTGGTAACTTTGGAGAGAGCAGTTTTGAGGGAATGATAAGGTCAGAACCTAGACTATAAAGAGTTAGAAAAAGAGTAAGAGGACATTAAGTGGGGGCACCTATTGTAAATTGCCTTTGTCGAGGAGTTAAGATACAAAGAGCAGAAGAGATATAGGACAATAAATATAAGGGATGAAAGTATCAAATGAGGGTTCCCTCAGGAGAGAGGACACATAGGCACGTTTGTAGGCAATAGGATATGTGCCAGTTGAGAAAAAGAAATTGCAAATAAGTGAAAGAATGGGGATGACAGAGAGGGCAATCTATTGGAGGAGAGAGGATGGAATGAGATCACTTAAACAAGTAGAAGTCCTGTTAACCTGAGTAAGAAATAAGGCTACTACATCATGTGAGACAAGGTGAAGTAAGAGATAAATGGGAGAAGGCACCAGAAGGATAGGAGATGAGGAAGAGGGGAGAAAAGGGAGTTCAGCAAATGTGTGTATAAAATGTGAGCTAAGTTTCACAGCTGAGTGAGGGAGAGAGGGAACACCAGAAAGTTTGAGGAGGGATGAAAACATTTGGAGTAGCTCCTCTAAAGAATGGAATAGTAAGTTGATATAGTAGGATTGCCTAGGAGCAGTGGAGGCTTAGTTGAGCTTATGTAACATAAATTTGTACTGGACCCTGTCAGTATGACTTTCATTCATTCAGCAGCCCATGTATAGGCATATAGGTAACAAATGGTGGGAATGATCCAAGGCTAAGGCTTGGCTGGGTATAGTTAGTGACATGATAAGGAAGACAGTGTAGAATTGAATTGGTTCACCAAGGAGTCAAGATAGAGAGAAGAGGAGAGAGTGTCAAGTGCAGGGGAAATGGTCTGGGTGAGAAATGAAGGGTGAAGAGGTCGTGGTGCATATAAAGAATAGGGTTTATGAGAGGTGAAAAACCAATAGATTGTGGTTGGATAAGGGGGTTTCAGAACATGGAGATGGTACATTTGTGGGCAAGGTCAAGGGTATGACCATCTTTGTGTGTGGCTGAGGTGGGGTTGAAGGACGGGATCACGTGAGGTGAATAGACTGAAGAACTGCAGGGTGAGGGAGGGTATCTGAAGGAGAATCAATAGGTCTGTTGAAGTCTCACAGCATGAGGTCTGGAGTTGGGGAGGATGGGAAAATTATAAGCCAGGTATCAAAGTCACTGGGGAGTGATGGCCTAGGGATCTGTAGACAACAATCACCAGGGTTTTGGTTGGATGGTAGATTGCTGCTCATTCATCATTCTGGAAGAGGATCAATGACATCATGACGGTGATATCTTGACTTGGGTGTGAACTGGATTTAAGTGAGGCCCAGTTGTGCAAAGTCATCATCCTCACTCTCTCCTCCAGCGTCATCAGAGTCTAGTGGCAAGACAGAAGTCAAGACGACTGGTGATGGCCCCCATGACAGATCACTAAGATAGAGGTGAAGAAGAGTGTTGCCATAACAACCCAGGCTTACTCATGAAACATATAAGACCAGGAAACTGTAAGCATCCTTCTCTTCCAAATTCAAGGATAACCCTAACACTAACAAAGGAGGCGTAGCCTGGAGAGATATACACAAATGTAAATTCTGTGTGACCTGAAAGGAAAATGGTGAATTACGTTAAGTGAAAAAGTTTCAAATAAGCAAGCTAATTTGATTGTATTTCTACTGAAGGCAACGTTTTACACCTTTTATGTTACAGTTAAGAGGTCATGCCTACGTAAAGAATTCCTTCTCTTTGTTTTACGATTGAGCTAGACTCCAACCTGTTGCCGTTATTTGTAAGATTTATCAGTCACTTTTCCTTCCTCGATATGGGTAATGTCGTTCCTAGTGAGCACAGGTTTCACTGTAATAAGGACATCTGGCACCTCACTTGTATTTACTAAATAGATATTGAGAGAACAGGTGAGTGAGAAGAGACCATGGAGAGTACTTAATGACACAGTTCCAACATGTTTCCAGAAGGCCCTTTCCAAATGACAGCATTTCATAAATCACTCTTACTTACCTAAACATGTTTCCAAATGGGTAGTAGATATGAATAGAATAGCATGAACCTTACATTGTGCTCTGCCTTGTAGTCATTTATGTATACATCTGGACTCAATAGTAGATTGCAAGCTACTCATCATTTTCTTCTTATATCTTTAATGCACATTACATAGAAAGGAATTATAAATATCTGTTGAATTGAATTGAGTCACTCCTCCCACCTACCTAACAGGGTTAATAGAACAAAAATGTGTTCTGGTGTCTCAGTTAGAGTGAAATGTACCAAAAAGCTTTCAGAACAAACTTGTTCACTCATTTTTATTTCCCTTAGTGAACTAATTAATAATCCTTTGAAAATCACTTTCATTGAATGACTCAACTTTCAGTTGTTTAACCATGTTTGGTATAGCCCATGTTTTTCATCTCTTAATGAAAGACTATAAGTTTTAGTTAGATATTAATATTCTAACCCAGTAAGACTCTTAAGTTGATCGTCATTCAGATTTGCATTGTCTAATAATGGATCATCTTGAATTTCATGATGATTGACATGAGTTCCTGGTAGAAAACCACTTTGCAAAATAGCTTCGCTGAAGAAGCTCAAGTAGAATCAGAAAATGTCCTAACCTAAGTTGTTCCAGGCAAAATTTTGAAATAAATAAATAAAATTTGTCAATAGCCAGGAGTACTAGTTCAGTCATTTCTTCTTTTTGGTGTCATCCACTCAGTCCTGTGACTTCAACACCCTTATGCTATTCAGTCCAAGAGGATCTACCCATCCCAATAGTGCTCTTTTCTTTTTATTCTCTACCCCCAAACCAAACTGATCTCTCCTGGCTTTCTGGGGGCCTTAATTTCTACCAGTGAAATTATAAGTACCCATGAGTTAATGGATTACTCCCATTCTAGATCACATCGTTTCCTGTCTAAAGATAGTTTCTGGACACAGTATCAAAACTCAAAGCAGTGATTCTAAGGGTGGAAATTTCAGCTATTTTGGCAAATCCGAAATATTTGATTGATATGACACACACACAGGTAATGCTGAATGTGCCAAGTATAAGCCAGGTGGAGACACAGGAGGGCTGCTAAAAGGAACTTTTCTAGCAGGAGCTCTAATACAGATTCACTTGATCCATAATAAGGGGTTAAATACACTTACTTTATTCTATTCCATTCTTCTCAAAGGAGTTGCTGATAATGGGAGCACCAATTCTTACAGCATCCCCTACTTACTCTTCTCACAGGGTTGGGTGAGAATAGGAATTACAACTCCTAAAGGTCCCTAAGTCTCATGGGGGTTGATGGAGACATGCACAGAATTCCAGCTTGTGCGTTCCCTAAGCCTCAAGGAGGGCCAGTTGAGGCAAACACACATGCACATTCTCCTTGTGCATGCCTAGTCTCCCCTAAGCCTTGACAGGAGCCAATCAAGGCATGCACAGCATTACACTGTCATATTCCCCACTTATTAACCAGTGTCCACTTGATTACAGGGTCACAGGCAAAGAAGGAATTTTGCCAACATTAAGCTCACAGGTTAACTTCAGCAATATCATCATGACATAATAAAGAGCAAGCATAGTACTTACTACTATAATATACTACGTTACATCATCCCTATATGTCACTGCACAGTCACAGTATAACCATGATCCTAGGAAATTATATCTAGGATCCTGGGTAGTCTAATCTAAAAAGGAAAAATAATTCCTCTTTACTTACAATGACACTTGGTGGAATGTGATCAAGTGAGAGTCAAGGACAAATTAAGATGGTTTTATAAGAAAATTTGAAGAGGAGATTGCCTTCAACTAGAGAAATAGGAAAGATGTCCTAAAGGAAATGGTAGTACCTGATGTGAACCTTGGTGAGGAAAAGATGGAAATAAAGAAAGAGTATCTCCCAGCATAGAGAAAAGCACCTGAAATCATGCCACAATGGCTGCTACCTATCCCTTCTATACAGTGGATCAACCTAGAATTTAACTTCCAAGAGATTAATCATTGCTAACTAATGAAAAAAGGCAAAAAAAAATCACATTGGTGAAAAGAAAAATCATTTAACGTATGTTAGCATGCCCTGAACATGAGTATCCAAACAAAATGTGTTTCATCAGGTTTATATTTGCTATTTGTTTGTAGCAATAAATATTTTATTTAGGAAAATATTGTAGATTTGAAGACAAAATCATGAAAAGCAACAAATAATCTTTTAAGAATACAAAAGTAAAAGTCTCTTTCTGATAAAAAAAAAATCTCCAAAAAAACCTATTTTTAGAAGTAGTCCTAAAATATTACGAGCTTATTCAGATGATGACAATATTAATATGTGCACTTGTTACTTCTTTTCCTTAATCAATAAACTCTCCCTTTGCCCACTTCCTCTCCCCTTACTTCAGCTGTTCTCAATCTGGCTTTTCATCTCGTCATTCACCTGAAACTGCTTTCCCCAAAGTTACCAATGATCTTTTTTAATGGAACCCATTTTCCAAACTCTCCGATTTTTGTCAAAGGAACCACCATTCTTCCTGTCTACTATGTTTTCAACCTTAGTGTTAGTCCTCATTATCCCTCACCTCTCACATCTAATCATTCCTCAAATCTTTCTGTTGCACCAGCTCCACAGTATCTCTGAAATCAGATGCTTTACCTCCACTCACACAAATACTACTTTATTTCAGTGCCTTGATCTGCTCTTGCTTAGATGTTTACATCAGCTTCCTAACTGATCTCCCTTTTTGAAGTTAATTTAAGATGGGACACGATTCTATCCTACATCTGCTGTCACACACACACACACACACACACACACACACACACCCCATCACTGAGAAATAAATGTTTCTCTAGTTTCTAAGAGGAAATTCCTGCCTTTATGTTTATTCAATAAACACAGCAAACAGTACAGATTTTGTTGGCCAACAAGTTTTATCACATTTTAAACAGCTTAAAATTTTAAATAAATGCCTAGAAAAGAAAACTCATAACTAGGTTCCCACTCAAAAAGCCTAGATGGACAAAGAAAGCAGGAAGCAAATTGTCAAGCAGTAAGTGGTAAATCCCCCTCCTCAACTCCTACAGGAAAAGTAAGGAAGGAAGTAGGGTTAAGTTTTGTTATTGTTATCAGACCCAAGACCTGCCCCTTTTCCCAGCTTAGAAAGGTGGTATCTTTTGCTCATGTCTGTTTCCATTGGTCTACTTCAGCTCCTCAGGCTTGATCTTTGACAAACAATCCTCAAGAAAGACCTACCTCAATCTCACTTTTAGTCAAGTATGGCCTTTCCCACAGCCATCACAGATAGCTCCTTATAAACCTCTCTTTTCTTCCCACAAGTTTCTCTTTCAAACTCAAAGTCAAGGGCAAGATCTGAGGCATTTAATACTGAGTAAACCCTTCCTGTCAGCAGAGAGGTTCTCTGCCCACTTCCATAGGTTTTCAAGTCACTGCACTGTTGGAAGGGGCCCAAATGCAATTTATACTGAATTGATTGATTTAAAGAATCTTAAATGGACAGTTGTTCAAAGTTGCTTTAAATGTTAATCTACAAGCATTGTTTTAACATTAGTAATAGTTAAGACATATGAATGATTTTGACTTGTTCATGCTCCCCCCTCACAAATGTTCTCTCATCTTAATCTAAATTCATTTAATTCTTAACATTTATACCACTATGGTCAGATAATCACTAAATTCCATTCCATGTCTGAAGGCCTATATTTTAGAATAGTGTAGAATTTTAAAGATGAAACAGACCTTATATATGAACTAAGCAAGCATCCTCATATTCTCAAATCTAACAAGCAGTAATATATACTTACTTTCATAAGAAGTAAAGGTGGGAAAGGTTGAATGACTTACAGGATTCCATGCAGCTTTTCCTTATCAGGATCACACTAAAATATTTTAGCCCGATATGAAACTACCCTTTTTGTTTATTTGTTTTATAATTAAAGAGACAGAATGACAGAAACAGAGAGAGGAATATTTAAATAATTTTTATTTATTACATCTTTGTTAGTTACTGAAAGATTATTTCTAAAATATATAGAAAAGGTAGTTTAAACAAAGTACAATGGGGGGCAGCAATCAAATAATTGACTTGTTCAGGGTCACACACCTAATAAATATCTGAGGCCAGATTTGACCACAGGGCTGGGGCTCTATCCACTGTGCCACCTAGCTGCCCTATCAAAGTATCAGTTGTCCATACTCTTAAAGGATGAGAGGTTCTCAAGGAATACCTACCAAACACATTATACTCATTTTGCTTATTTGGTTTCTCACTTAATAGAAAATCTTTAAGGGAAGGGCCTATATGTACTACTTTCTTTTTAACTCCCCACATTACCTAATATAGTACTCAATAAATTATGTTGACAAGAAGATTATGGTAAGAAAACAATGTGACTAACACTATGTCTATATCATCTGATATAGATGAAAAACCTAAATGGAAAGTTTGCTTTTTGAGTGGAGTCTACTTACCTTTAGCTCAACAAAGAAATAAATGATAACATAAATGATAGCATTTTAGCACTAAATATATACCAAATAATACTAAATGAAAAATACTAAACAAAATACTAACTAAAAATATCAAAAAATATATATCAAATAATACAAAAATGCCTATAAGTAGTGTGAAAAAGAAACAAAATATTGTATCCTATTAGAATATTTTTGGGGTTTGTGTGTGTATGTGTGTGTGTGTGTGTGTGTTCTTAAAACTGAGACTGGTCTATTGCACTACTTTTGTTCTCAGTTCAGAAAGAGTGGACCCAATTTAAAGAGGCAAGAGAAATTATTAACTAAGTTTCCGAAAACCCCTTTTCATTATGCTAGACTCTTAGAGAATAAATTTCTACTAAGTTTCATTTGTTTAATTTTTTTGTAAGTTTCCCATTTGTTAGGTGTACAAACATAAACATAAAATTATCAGTTAAAAAACAGTGTGAACACTAGTCTTTAATAATATTGAACACAAAATTAGCCCGTTATTCAACGCTATTTAATTGAATCAGATAAAATGGTCATCTATTTTAGAATGATGCAGTAAAACATTCCCTCAGAATCCTTTCCAATTCATAAACTCCTTTGCATCTTAATGTCTAACTCAGGAATCCCTCATTTGTGAGACCCCCTGAAAGCTATCACAGGTTCAAAGTATGCTTATGGTTAGTATCCACTCCAAACCATAGTCATTAGCTTCCATCCATTTTTCTTTTACCAGAATAAGTTGGTCATTATCATTCAAAGCAGAAGATGTTTAAATAGCATAGGAAAATAAATAACACGGAAATTTTCTTCCCTATACATAGGAGCAGCCTTTGTTATAGATTATCACTCTAGCAGTAACAGAATACATAAAGAATATATGTGATATGGGAATGTATATGTCCACAGAAACTCATTGAACTATCCCAATGAATCCATTGTTTTTATTTACTTTCCTGTCATGTCATCCCTTTGGTTAGTGATGTCATTATACTACCAACTATTTTCTCTGCTGTTGCACATTACTGAAGGCCAGTGCTAGCCTACTTTCTCTACTGAGCTACTATTGTCTGAGTCTGAGCCTCCACTGCTATCTTCTGATTCCTCCCTGAATTTCACTCATTATGGAGCAACCAGGGTCTCTCAACTATTTTAGCTTCTAGCCCCAAGGGCTATTTCAACTCCAGCATTTCAGATCCACACAGCTATCCAGAAAAAACTTTATGCTTCAAGTCTTTTCCATCATAACTGATTATTACTCAGTTTCATACAAAACACTTCTAGCTTTACTTAGCAAGAGAGGAAAGGGCTAGAGCTAGCAAGTTTTTGTTCTGCGGTCTTGCCACTGACAAAAGTTACCGAACTCTCAATATAAGTATTCTGTTGTATATCTGAGGCACTAGTCCTAATATATGAGACCCTGTTCAAAATTTAATCTCTAAGATACATTTTGGTCCTTAAGCGGCATCAACTCCATTACTCTAATCATTAATCCATTAACTTAGAAATGAAACAAGTAGTCAAATCTTCAGCTACACTGGTTCAATGCCAGGTCAGGTAAGGGAGGAAACCCCATATACCTTTTATTGAGATTGTAACCAATTCCTCTCCAGGTTTTGCAAAAGAGTAAGGTACGTGATAATGAAGCTTTATTTTTTATAAATAAGAATTCTTCATGTGAAAATTAATCTGTATAGAGAAAAGCAAATGGCACCATGCTATCAGATGATTAATATATATATTACTGCTATACACTTTTTCTATCCTACAACACTGATCTTCAATTCTCCCTGTGTGCATTGCGGATCAATAATTCATTGGTTCATTGAATACTTTGAGTGCAACTAAATATTCACAGTTCCCATAGCTTATCTGGGCACATCTTCAAGCAGAGTGTAAGACTCTTATTTTAATGACTTTTCATCCTGTGCCATGATCATTTCTATGTTTAAAATCCCTACATAAGGAAATGGAATGAAGGATAATTAAAAGACTCATTATATATTAAAAAACCTACAAAATGAAAATAAAATATGGGGAAATAACTTAATGGTAATTGAATGAAAACCACACCAAAGATATTTATGGGATCTTTTGAAAAGAAAAGGGACATGCCATTTGGGAATTTTGCTCTTTAATGTGCTTATTGGAGACAATATCATCCGTAAGGCACAATGATATAGCAAACAAATACTGTAATAGTGCCAGAAGGCCTGGCGTTGAGGCCTAACTGTGCCACATAGTAACTGGTGATCTTAGACCATCATTTAACTTAAGACTCTGTTTCCTTACCTGTAATACATAGTGTATGTTTGCACTGCCTATCTCCCTAGGGTCACTTTAAGGATTAAATGAGTCAAGTCAACAAGCATTTATAAAGAACATATCTTCTGGCTCCTCTACACGACAGTACAGGCACTGTGCTAGGAATACAAATACAAGCAGATATAGTTTGTCAAAGTATTTTGCAATGGGAAAGTGTGATATAAGCATCAGCTATTAAAGGTTGAATCCTGAACAAAAGCATGATTTTCCTTTTGGTTCTTCATGGTAAACTTGGGGAAAACATTCTATTAGAGAAGCGTGGTATTGGTGCATCAACCATAAGTAGTTCTGATAAATGATAAATAAAAAATAAATTCATCAAAAATCAATAGCATTTGCACATAACAATAATGAAATCCAGGAAAAAATAATAAGGGAAATCCCATTCAAAATGATTACAAAACACATAACATATCTGAAAGTTGTTCTTTCATGGCATACTTAACTGTAGAGCTACAGTTACAAAATGTTCCTTAGTGAAATAAAGAATGACTAATTAACTGAAGGAATAGTCAATGTTCATGACCAGGTCAAGCCAATATAATGAAAATGATACTACCAAAATCAATTTGCAGGTTTAGTCAAATACAAGTTCAACTACCAAAAGAATACTTTACAGAACTAGACAAAATAAAAACAAAATTCATCAGTCTAAAATTGCAAAAGAAATATTAAAAAACAATATATAAGCATAAGAAGGAGTAGTTCTTCCGGATCTTTTTGCTACTGTTGTCCAGTCATTTCAGTTGTGTACAACTCTTTGTGATCCTACTTGAGGTTTTCTTGGTAAAGATACTGGAGTGGTTGGCCAATTCCTTCTCCAGCTCATTTTACAGATGAGGAAAATGAGGCAAACTGATTTGCCCCAGGCCACATAGCTAATAACTTTCTGAGTCTAGATTTAAACTCAGGAAAATAAGTCTTCCTGACTATAGGCCTGGCACTCTATTCACCATACCACCTAGCTGCCCTCTTCTAGGCCTCATATTATACTATAAAGCAATGGTTGTCAAAACTATTTCTTACTAGTTAAAAATAGAAAAGGTAATATGACAGATCATATAGAAAAAGAAAAATAAGAAACAAACCAAATCAATAAACTTAGCATAGTACCTGACACATAGTGGGCATTTCAAAAATATTTGTTGACTTGAGGTAGACTTTTGAAGAAAGAAGCAGGTATCCTTAGTTACTGAAGACAAAAGCAGTATATGTCCCAAGAGGTATTTCCATAGCCTTAATTTCTTTTTAAAAGGTCAGCAAATAGCTATTTCTAATGCAAAAGCAAAGAAAGGCTTTCAATGGGGGTTTTAGAAAAACTTCTTGAAGCTATTAATTAATATAACAAAACCAGGATAGAGTATGAGGTTTGGGACTGAAGTGTTTTGTTTGAAATTGGAGGTGGTGAAATGGATAAAGGCGAAGAAGCAGCCAGGAGGGCTCTTGACAGTTTGTGGATGCCATATTCTTGGCTGCCTCTCAACGTACAGACTGCTCTACTCTGCAAAGGAAGTGTGGCATCTAGTGGACATTTAGCTCCAGTATTACCTTACCTATATGTAGTGGCAAAAGATAGATTCACAAACCATTCCCTATCGTTTCCATTTATCAAGAAGACAAATTTTAAAGCGTATATGAATCTGTGATTTTTAGCTTCATGCGATGAGATTAAAATTGGAGCTGCTGGTACGAAAATAAGACTTGCTCAGAATCAGAAGAGAAATGCCAAATGATGGTGCGTTTAAAATCCTCTCTTACTATTAGAAACTCTTGATATAGGATTAAGAAAAATAAAATTGAAATGCAAAATATTCTGTCTTTATTCATGCTAAATCAAGCTCTTCTTTAGTCATTCCTTCAACACTAATAAAAAAATCAGAAAATATAAGAGGGCTCTAAGAAAATACAGAAAACTATTGGAAGAAAATAATTAAAATTATTTAACAATATGAAGAAAACTTCCAGCAAAGCATGTCCTTCCATTAATTATGGAGAAAAACTTAACAGTTGACTGTTGCAGGGTCACTTCAGGAAAAACACTTTGTAATCCTGCAGGTTGTTTTGTAGTTACGGTTCTGACTTGGTTGGTCCTTGGTCTTCGAAGAGGACCAAAATAACATCACCATTGTAAAGTGAAATTTCAGTGTCCGACTGTGACTGATCAGACCAATACGAGCTTGGAATGCTCTACCACAGATTAAGCACAGATAGAATTTGGAGGGTGAATACTTCAAATTTGTTCATCCTGTGCTTACTTTGTGCTGTCTCAATTCTATTTTGCTCAAAGAGCACAGCACCCTTTCTGATGTGGGCATGCCCTGCTGAGCAGTACTGTGCCACTGTCTCCCATGTTGCACAGTCAAATCCAAAGTTCTTGAAAGAGACCTTGAGAGTGTCCTTGTATTATTTCTTCTGGCCATCATGTGATCACCTGCCCCATGTGAATTCTCCATAAAATAGTCCTCTTGGCAATTGCATATTTTGCATCCAAACAACATGACCAGCCTGTCAGAGTTGTGCTCTCTGAAGCATAGTTTGAATGCTTGGCAGTTCGGCTTGAGCAAAGACTTCAGTGTCTGGCACCTTATCCTTCCAGGTGATGTTCAGAATCTTCCTAAGACAGCTCAAATGGAATCAATTCAATTTTCTGGCATAGTGCTGGTAGACTGTCCATGATTCACAGGCATGCAACAATAAGGTCAACACAATGTAGACCTTCAGTTTGGTAGTCAGTCTAATATCTCTTTTCCACCAAACTTTATTTGGAGCCTCCCAAACACTGAGCTAGCTCTGGCAATGGGTGCATCAACTTCATTGTCAATGTGTACATCACTGGAAAGAACAGTGCCAAGGTAAGTGAACTTATCCACAACATTCAAAACTTCTCCATTTGCTGTAGTCAATGGTTCCACATACAGATAGTGTTTTGGTGACGATGGAGCCCCTGTGTTTTCTTGGTGTTAATTATTAGATCAAAATTAGCACAGACAGAAGAGAATTGATCCATACTTTGTTGCATCTCAACTCCAGAAGCTGCATTGAGTGCACAATCATCTGCAAACAGAAAATCATGTACCAGCATTGCCTCTACTTTGGTCTTGGGTGTAACCTTTTCAATGGAAGAACTTGCCATCAGTACAGTGGTTGACCTTGATGCTGTGTTCATCCTCATTGACAGCTTTTGTCAACATGGCTGAAAACATCATGCTAAAAAGCATGGGAGCAAGCACACAGCACTGTTTCACTCCATTGGTGACTGGGAAGGCATAAAAACACTGTCCACTGTCCAGAACCTAGGCAAACATGCCATCATGAAATTAACTATAGTTCTGACTTACATGTATAATGAAAACTCAGGACCTAATATCAGATACAAGTCCACAAGGAGGTGAAAAACTAATTGTAAAAGATGGAGCCATGGCCAAGTGATCTCTTTAGAGGGGTAAATCAGTTTCATAAATGAATCAGAAAAAAGAAAAAAATAGCCTAGGATAGGTCAAATTCAGGGTGACCTTTAAAAGTCAGTTTTACTAAATACAAGAGAGAAATTCAATGAGAAGCCCACCTCCAAGATGCAGTAAGAGAAGAAGCTTGAATGTGGAAGGAGAGAGGAGCCTGTAAGAATCCACTCAGAGCAAAGATAAGCAAGGCAGATGGAGAAGCTGCTGTTGAATAAAAGGGCCAGGCCTAAGTGTGCTGGACAGAAACTTGTGTTGCTGAACCCTGCCTCCCTGAAACTCCCCACATATAGACACCTACTCCTCTACCCTTCCTAGTAACTCCCACCTGTTGGCAGCCCTTGAGATCCTTCATGGAAGGGGGATAAGGGGACCAGAAGACTGGGGGCACCTGTTTACCTTTCTTATGTACAACATAAGTAAAAGATGATGCAATTTTTACTTTTGAAATATGTATTTGAAAATATGATTAAAGAGTGAGGAACAAAGGTAAATTATTCCCAGCAATAATTTCTGCAAACTTAAATCTAGAAGACATATGAATGCAATATACTATAGAAGTACATTTTAAAATGAACAATTGGATCATGGGATCACAGACTTTTAAGCTGTTTACAGTGAGATTAAGTATGTATTTACTCCTACTGAAATAAGAAGTTGGAGGTTTCCGAGAAGATTTTAGCCATTTACGTTGGATCAACAGCCTATTCAAGGAATCGAATGTAATTTGGTATACGTTCCACACAAACATTCAGGCTGATAGGTCTACAGGGTTTTCTAGATTCATTTTTATATCTTGGCTATTCTTAAAAGAGTTTTAGAGACAGAAAATGGAAGGAAATGAAGGTATTGAGATGATAATATTGAAATGGTTTTGGCTTCTACAGCTTGCAGACAAATAGAATGAAAGAGATCGTAGCTTGGTCCCCCTAGTGGAAATCAAATAACATTGAAATCAAAAAGTAATTTATCACACATGAAAATCAGTCCAGTGGTCAGTATCATTGGGACATGCTTATGGGGGGTTGGTTAGGAAGTTTGCCCTCAAAATTATTAACTTATTTATAAAGCTGAGAGTTTGAAGTTTTAGTTTTCTAACTTTTAATTGTACTAGGAAGACATTTCAATATCTTGTGAATTGATGGTAACCTGTACCTTAGATGCCCAAATTCTGAGCTTACACAGTCCAGGCTCACTTTAGGAGGTAGACTCAAGAAATATCGTGACTTCTTTGGCTTATATTACCTCCCCCATCCAGAGTTCATTCTAGGAAATCTCCAAAAAGAGTTTATGTTCATCTAATATCTAGTTCTCTACCAATATGAATAACAGGGTTTCTGTCTCATACAAGCACTTGAGATAACTGAACTTGCAAGACAGAGGACAGCCTTTATTTCGCCCCATAGGAAATGTAGAAAAGCCCCTAAAGGACATGAAAGTCTATGCTTATATCAGCATAATTCTTCCTACAGAGTTCTATGTGAGCTCCCACAGACTCAGTGCTATGCTTTGATTTTTACTTCTCCTGAAAAGGAAATACACTTCAAGTTGCTAAACAGCAACATCTTTACATTTTAGTGAGTTCCTCTCCCACACCACAAATACCATTGGAAAACTGGGTTAATGACAAAAGTGATAGCAGCAGGGTATAGACTGTGAAAGTGTCTGTTTCTTCAGTATTTGCACTGCTTGTTTTCCCATTATGTTGTGCAAAGAGCACTTAGTAAACTTTAAATCTATATAAGCTACTATCCAATGTTGATGATATAAGGAAATAATAGGGGGGCAGGAAGTTTGTTAGAACTTTACTAGCCTGTTATTTTTTGAGGCAGATAATTGCATGTAGTTTAATCTATTTCCATTTTGTTATCTTTAAGCATTCTTTCTCCCCCACCTTCCACTTTGAAGGACTTTGTCCTACCTGACCCAGAATTGGGTAGTTTGTTATTTTACAATAGTATTATTCTGTTTCTTTACAAAGGAAGATAGTATTTTTTTTCCATCTCAGATAATATATATTTTTTTAACCATGGACAAATTTATTTTCCTGCACACATTGTTTTGGACTTATGAACTAGGCTATAGGGCAATTTTGCTCTTTAATGAAAGCAAGTGATTTGGCTTTCTCTCTAATGAAAGGGTATTTTCATTTTTATTGAGTCATTTTTCAGTCTTTTGGGGTCTTTACAACCTCATTTGGGATTTTGTTGGCCGAGATTCTGGAGTCATTTGCCATTTGCTTCTCCAGTTCATTTGACAAATGAGAAAATCCAGGCAAACGGTTAAGTGATGACTTGCCCAGGATCACATAGGAAGTGTCTGAGGCCAGCTTTGAACTCAGAAAGGTGTTTCTTCCTGACTCCAGGTCCAGCACTCTATGCACCTAGCTGCCCCAATTAAAGGACATGGTAAGCTACAATAACTATGGACTGCTAAAATTCATAATGGCCTCTGAGAAAATGAGCCCTTCTCTCCCAATTCTCATATGCCAGAGGAGAACTGAACTTTACCTACTTCCATTAAGTAACTAGGGTTTTAGGGCTCCTCCTGGTCTCCATTCAGATCCCCCTCTCAAATAGGGATTGTCTCATCTATCTCATTTATATCTTCAATACAATACAATAAACATTTAAGTGCTTACTATGTGTGTGGTGGGCACTCTTCTAAAACAGACAAAATGACACAAAAAAGAAGGGGAAGCTGAGGAGAAGGGGGAAGGTCGGGGGCACCATGATAGTAGAGTCCAATCTCAACAGTACAACTGGTGGGAAATGAGTTGCCTAAACTTCTGAGTCCTCTCTAAACAGGGGCTTTGGGAGAAGTTTGTTTGTTTCACTCCACCCTCCCACCCTCTAGTCAGAGCAGTAAGAAATATAGATAATAAAGTCAATGTAAAGTGTATCTTTTACTTTGGTCTTTCACACCTATTATAAGGCTATCATAATAACTTGATGAGAAATATACAATCCCCCAAGTTATGGGGGGAAAACATAAAAATACAGGGTAGTTAGAGAGGGTGGTTTTGTATGTTAGGTTGGATATTGATTTGAGTTTGTTTATATTTTTGTGTTTTCTTGCTGCTTTTTTGCTTTTCTTTTTTTAAAGAAAAAGTTTTTACAAAGGTAAACTTTACTTCAAAGATACAGCAAGTACAGAAGTTACAAATATTTCCCTCAGTGCTTGCGGGCATATTCTCTCCTAAACAACTCAATCCTTGGAAACAGTAGGCTCAGACTGAAAACAGTTTCTACATAGCAGTGGTCCCAACAAGTTTAAATCTGAATTCAGCATAGCTACTGGATGAGTACATAGCTCAGTTATACCTTGGCTAGGCTCCAAAGGTCAGAGGTCATCCTTCAGGGCTTTAATGCTAGCCTGGCAGGCTACAAAACTTGGTGGCATGGATTCCACTCCCAGTCCTCTTGGTAGCTTACTCTCTTGGCCTTGGAAATTCATAAGGTTATGGTCAATGCCCATCCCCTTCACTTAAAAGCAAGAAAAGTATGTTAAACAGTATCTGAAGCTGGCAAAGGAATAACCAGAGACCTAAAGGAAATAGATAGTTTTGCCACTGAACCAACAAAACTTTCCAGCTTGTTTATTGTGGCTGATTCCAGCACTAGCCTACTTAAACTCCAAAAAACAGGGCAAGAACACAGTTCGGCTATTCAGACTTAAACCCAGGTCAGGAACTTGCAGAACTTAGACTAGGAAAGCAAGAAGCAGACTTTGCCCTAGAGCAGCCCACTTTGGAAACACTGAAAGCTTGAAGATCCTCAGCCTGAGCTAATAAGATAATACAATATGCAAATTATATAATATTTAAAAACCTCAAAAAAACAAGAAGAAAATTAATCCAGACCTTCCCTCCAGTAGTATGTCAGGGTCTGGCCCTAACATTATGTCAAAAGTTAGGAAGCGAACTAGAAGAATGAGAAAAAAAAAAAAGAATCCCACCATAAATAGCTATTATGATGATAGAGATACTGGAGCAAAATCAGAAGAAAAGGATGACTCTAAAATATTGACAAGCAAAGTCTCAAAAGAAAAGCACAATATGGAAACAAATTCAATTGAATCAATTAGAATTCCTACAATAGATGAAGCAATAGTTACAATAGAGAGCAAAAAAATGTTTAATAAATGAAATTAGTACAATAAAGGGGGAAAATGGAAAAGAAATGACAGCTAGGGAAGAAAGAATGGGACAAAGAAAAACAGCTTGGCACAAAAAGTGAAAAACCTTAACCAAGCAACAAACTCCCCGAAAATAGAATGGATCGAGTAGCAGTTAAAGTATCCACAAGAAATATTTTAAAAAGAGTCAAAAGATTTTTTTTAAAAGACATAAGGACTATCAAGAAAAACAGATCAAAAAGAGAAAATTTAAGAATTGTTGGAATACCTTAAAGCCGAGAGAGAGAAAAAGTGAGAGAGTATTGTATTTTTAAAATTCATAAAACTTCCCAAATCTCTTAGAAGGCAAAGTGGAAATAAAAAGAATATATTGGACACCTCCTGAAAGAAACTCCAAATGAAAATTCCCAGAAATATCATAGCAAATCTACAGCTCTAATGCAGAAAATTGTTTTCTTTAACTATTCATATTTTCAACACAGGTTTTGGCTTTCTTTCCCTTTTTCAGTGGGGGTAAGGGGAAGGGAAGGGAGGATTAGGAAGGGAAAAAGATGGATTTTTGCAGATCTTAAAAGATAATTTTTTAAAGAGTGAATCCAAAAGACTGACTTGAAAAGGAACTCAGATTCGATGAGACTTGTAGAAGACACATGGAACTAAAGAAAAGGAAGCTAGAAGGTGCTACATGGACTTGAGTAGCATGCAAAGACAGAGTTGTCACAAGGATCAGGCTAGGGTCCAGGAAGAAAACCTCTTAGGAGCAGTAAGGAATGAGAATAGAAAAAGATGAAGTACTTAAGTAATGAGGTAGTTGAGGCAGCACATCCACAGAGGAGAGAAATAGATACACCACTGTGGTTTCCCTAGGATGTCTCTAACTGAGGATTCAGAATTTTTTAAAGTGGAGATAATTTGAAGAGGGTAGTTTTACATATCCTTTGATCCTTTTCCCACAATTAGGAAAAATGTTGTTACCAGGAAACACTTCTGGACAATGAGTCTAGGAAAAAGAGTGGTTAAACAACCCTGCTCACCGCCCCTATTCAATGACTTCCATTTGTATCTTAGACTATTTCTTTAGTAATAAGTGTTAGGTTCATCATATTTAAAAGGGAGAGGGAATATTTAAAGGTTAAAAAAAAAAGAAAAGAAAAATCCTGGACTTTCTAATTACCCAAAAAAGATGACTGAGAGTACAGGGACGAGTATTGATCCATAAGCCAATGTTTCTGGCTCTATAAAAATCTTTAAGACTAATCTATATACACAATGAAAGCACCTTTAATAAAGGAATGAGAAGGGAACAGGCAGAGATTTATACTGATATTCTAGAGAAGACCACATAATAATAGTCACACAATTGATGGAAATGAGGTGATCGTAAGAAGTTGTGAATCAAGTATCTATTGTTTGTGAGAGATAACCAAGTAAATGACTGGCTCTCCTCCAATCAGATATGCTCAGAATATGTTCACCTCCCTTCATTGCAATTTTGCAAGCTCCCTTCTACATATGGTATTTGCCACTCAAGGCTTACAAATCCTAATCACAACCTGAGTACCCATAAGAGCAGTTATGAAGGTATCATTGACCCTCCCGTATGAATCCCTTACCTTCAGATCACCAAATGGCTGGGTTCCTCAGAGCGGGGCTGTGTGTTCTAGAACAGTGCCCAGTGAGTAAAGACTATCCACACTCATCAGTTCCTTTTCTCAGCTCATTTGTTCCTCAATTCTTTTTTCTGGTTTCTAATTTCGTTACTCAACTGAAACTGCTCCCTCCAAAGCTACCAATGATCTGTAAGACTCTAATGAAGGAAGCATCACAGTAACAAGGGTGGATGTGACAAATGTTCCAAAGGAAGACGGAAGAGTCCTGGTGATTCACCAGATTGGGGGAAAGAAACAGGGGAGTCAAGTATAGCTCCAAACCTAGGAGAATAGCAGAAGGATGGAATTACTGAAGGAATAAAGCAGTCCAGGAGGTGGTTTGGAGTAAAAATATTATCACAACTTACTACTCTGGAATATAAAAATCAGAAAACAAATAAGAAACCACATCTTCTTGGTAGAGAGGAGGGGGACACGCATGTGAAATGGTGTATGCAGTTATCACTGTGTTGATTATTTCTGCTAAGCCACCTTCTTTTTTTATTTTGTTTTCTTTTTCTTTCTTAGGACTTATGGAAATAAGGAGGAAGAGCTACTTCCAAAAATAACTATGATGTTAATACGAAAAGAATAAATAAAGCTTAATTCTTTTTCAAATTTATTGATTTCTTTTCAGTTTTCAACATTCACTTCTGTAAGTTTTAAATTTTCTCTCCCTCCCTCTCTAAATTTTCTTTTTTTAAAACAAAGTTACAGTGATAGATGATTTATTGGACTCCTATTTTGTTCCAATCAGTATTAATCAGTTTGATATGATCCCACAGGGGCAGTGATTATACCATGAGCTACATAGATTGTAAATTCACTTGCTTAATCATGTAAGCTAACTAGAAGACCACCACTTTTGATTTAACTTGTTATGATGACCAAGCCCAGCATTATAAGGTGACTCAATTACATGGAAAGCCACTCACACACACAGCTATTTTCATTCCCCTCTGTCCTTGTGATCATTGCTCAACATGGGGAGACAACATGGGGAGATGGCTCAACATGGGGAGAGCATTTGGCCAATGAATGGCCCTGGTTACTAGACTGTGACCTGCCCTTTTATCAGCTTATTGGCTTATTGTAGCTGTTTTGATATCTGCCCAACCCCATGAGCCTGCTAATTGGCAGTGGTAGGACTTCCTGGAAGGTCAAGATAGATCTGTTAAGGTCTGCTCACTAGCCTGTTTGTCAACCAATAGGATTTTGTATTTTGCGAAGACCCTCCTGGGAGTCAAGGATGTCAGACTCTGTCTTTCTGGTCTGTTCATGTGTATTGTCTAGGTATCAAGCACAATAAAAGTAAGTCCCTAGAGGAAATGGACATTTCAGATCATGAGCAAAATCTAAGGCCCACTTCATTAGAGGGGACATTGGAGTCTTCAGTAAAGTACCATTGACTCAGAACTCTGCCACAGTGGGATTTTTCCTTGCAGGTTGCACAATTTTTAAAATTCCCACATTACCAATGACATCCTAATTGCCAAATCCAATGGTTTTTTTTAGTCTTTATCTTTCTTGATCTATGTGCTACATGTTTCATTGCCAAACACCCTTTCTTCCTGGAAACTATCTTCTCTCTGCATTTTTGTTTTGAACATTATTCTCTACTGATTTCCCCCCTTCCGGTCCAAAGAGTTCTTTCTTCATCTCCTTTGTTGACTGACAGCCTATCACATCCCCTAACTATGTGCATCCCCCAAGGCTCTTTCTTATAACCTCACCATTCCATAGTTCTGTCAGTAGCCTCATCAGCTTTGATGGGTTTAATTATCATTTCCTTGCAGATATGTCACATCCATATACCTAGCCTCAGTCTCTCCCCTAAGCACCAATCTGTTTTCACCAATTATCTGATCATTTTGAACAGAATGTCCCACAGATATCACAAATGCAAGATTTCAAAAACAGAACTCATTAGAAGACAGAAAACTGGACCTAAATTCAAACCAGCTTCAGATACTTACTAGTTGGGTGACCCTGGGCAAGTTACTTAACCTCTGACTGCCTCAGTTTCCTCAACTGTAAAATGAGGACAGTAATAGTACCTATCTCACAGACTTATTGTGAGGATTTGTAAAGCACTTAGCACCTGGCACATAGTTGGTGATTAATAAATGCTTATTCTGTTTCCCTTTCCCTTCCCTTCTGCCCCCTTACTATATTTGAGTGTGACGTTGTAGTACTGACTGTATTTTAACCTGAATATTGAAGAGCAATGAAATTTAATACATAATTTCTCAAAATAAAATGTTAAGGAATGTCTAAATTCTAAACTGTGCAAAGCACTTGGACAGACAATCTCACTGAAGGAGTCTATTATATTCTCCTTCCCCACCCCCTTCTCCTTTCTGTTGTTGTTCTGTTCTGTTATTGGGGGCTTTCTTGGCAAAGATAATGAAGTGATTTGCCATTCCTTCTCCAGCTCATTTGACAGATGAGGAAATTGAGATAAGTAGGATTAAGTGATTTGTCCAGGGTCACTTAGCTATTAAGTGCCTTAGGCAAAATTTGAACTCAGGACAATGAGTCTTCCTGACTCCAGGTCCAATACCTAGCTGCCTGTTACATACATACATACATGCATGCATATACATGTTTTATATATATATACAGACATATATCTATACACATACTTTATATATGATATATATATATGAATATAGCTGCTGCCTGTTTCATACATAAATACATAGATGCAGACACACACATTTTTATGTAATGTGTGAATGGATTATTTGTACGTGTGTCTTTAAGGTCTAAATTATAATTTAATGCTTAATTAATAAATAATTATTAATATTAATAAATTAATAATTAATTAAGTGCTTAAGATCATACTTAAATCATACTTCATCCACTCAGAGAAAACCACTTAGGCCTGACTCTCAGTCTCTCCAAACAATGACATTTTTACCATCAACAACCTTCATATAATTTGCTTTAATTCAATCTGTTCTGTACAAATGCGACCTTCACTTGGCAGGGATTTGTTTTTTCTGTATATTTTCCTTTCACTTAAAGTAAAAAGTTTGGAGAGGAATTGCTGAGGGCATTTAATGTAAAGAAAGAACCTAAGGTCATTTTAATGCTGCAAAATAAGAGGGACATCTGGACAGAGAGAAAATATACTTTAAAGGAGAAGATACCCAGAGAAGATATAGGAGAAACGCTGCTCTGACCTTCAGTAGGAGACACAAGCATAAGGCTTGAGGCCCCTCCCATGACCAGATCCAGCCAGGCTTTGTCTGTCTACTACAAGGACATTGAGGAGTCCCTTGTATACATTGAGTGGTGGCCATTATAGGTACAGATAAGAAATAGGAAACAAATGTGGTGAGAAAAGACATTTCCTCCATCTTAACTTTTGGATCTGCAGTTGAGCATTCCAGGGAATCACCTGTTGCATAAGAATGGGTAAAGGTAGCTGAGATTCCCAGCCCTCCTAAGACTGTTAAGAAACATCTGCTTATGATTTTAAAAGTAATGTAGTAAAAACTCTGGAGGAGCTGAGATTTCAGAATCTGACCAGGTGTTGCCTCACTGCTCTAGAAAGACAGCCTTGAATTCTGTTGATTTGGATTCTGCTTTCATGAACGTTCTTTAATCTACATGTCAGTGTACAATCTTTTCAGGTCATGTGGAGTTGGTTGAGATTATAGTCTTGCGGTACTGGGAGAAACATGCCAAACTAATTACAAATTATGACAGGAATTTTCATCCTCCTTAGACTAAGGCAGGACAAGGCAAAAAGAGATGAGAATGGCCTAAGCATGCTCAGTTGGTAATAAGCACATGGCTCACTGAAGTATTATGCAAACTTGCACAGTATAACTGAAAAGGGTCTGGGTAAAAAAAGTGGAAAGAGTCCCGGGTTGGAGCCAGAGGAACCAGAATAAAACCCTAATTCTGCTTCTTAGTAATGTGATCTTGGGCAACTTTCCTCATTTATTAAATGAGCAGGTGGGATTATTTGACTGCTGAGATCCCTTCCAGCTCTAAATTTATGGCCATATATGATCCTATGGAGTCAGGAAGACCTAAGTTCAAATCTTGCCTCAGACCTTTACTAAGTTGTGTGAACCTGGGCAAGTCACTTAACCTCTGCCTGCCCTAATGCACTGGGGAAGGAAGTGGGAAACCACTCTAGCATCTTTACCAAGAAAACTCTATGGACAGCATAGGCATACTACAGTCCACAAGGTCAGGAAGATTTGGACAGCACTAAACTGGAGTTTATCATCTAGAGCAGTTTAAACCTAGAGCACCACCTGGTGGCTCAACCAAGGAATCACTTTTAATACTTAGGTCAGTCACCTAGGGCTACTGAGGGATGCTACTCCTATCTGTGTCAAAGTCTGTCATTTTTGAAGGTCATCCTTGGAATTTTTAAGTTTTGTGAGTTCTTTTAAGTTTGAGGATATTTCCTTTTACTAGGTTTTTTTTTCTTAGTTGAGGGGGTATTTTTAAAATAATCTTCATTTTAAGGGTTTTTTTCTACTCATTCTTCCGTATAAATATTTGCTTCCAAGTCTTAGATTTGATGTTTGCTATTCTCTTTGAGATTCCCTCTTTTAATCAATCAAGTATCTCCCATAATGTTCTAGAAACATTGCACATTATGACTGTGAACATAGTATTGCCACAGTCACATTAACTGTTGTTAATTCAATTCAAGTATGCCATCAACTTGGTAGGGATGTTTTTCTTCTACAGTTTCCTGTCATCCAACTGTATGTAGCTATTTGTTATTGATGAAAATTCCTTTTTAAAAAAATACATTTTATTGACATCTTCTGTTTTTTACTTCATCATAGTTATCCCATAGCTTCTCCCCATCTCAGAAAGCCATCTCTTAAAACAAATTGTATTTTTTTAAAAGAGGGAAAAAATAAACACCAATATATTGGAAAAAGTCAATAAATATTTGCAGTGTGTAACACAATGTATATACACCAGGTGGATTTCCTACCTCCACAAAGGAATAAGGTAGAAGGTGTCCTCTCACATCTCTTCATTCAAGTCATACTTGACCTTTATAATTTTGTTATATTTCTTTTTTATTATTTTGTGTGTATAGTGGTGGTTCTTTCCATTTATACTGTGTTAGTTGTATATATTGTTTTCTTGGTTTTGTTTATGATATTCTGCATTAGGTCATGCAGATATTTCCATATTACTCTGATTTCATCATAGACATCATTTTTTACAGAAGAGTAATATTCCATTTATATAACACAATCTGTTTAGACATTCCCCAATCTATGAGCATCATTTCATTTACAATTCTTTGCTATCATAAAAAATGGTGCTATAAATATTTTGGTAGACATGGACTTTCTTTTGACTTTTGAGAAGTATAAGCTCAGTAATGGAATCTAGTTCAAAAGATATAGATGGTATAGATATCAATCAAAAGGTATATAATTCACTTTATTCATATAATTCCAAATTTCTTGTCAAAATTGTTATACCACTTCATAATTGCACCAACAATATATTAGCATGCCTATCATTCCACAATCCCTCTGATACTGAGTGTTGCTATTTTTAGCAACTTTGGCAATTTTCAAGGTATGAAGTAAAACCACAAAGTTGTTTTGATTTGCATTCCTCTTATTGTTAGTAATTTGGAGCATGCTTTCATGTGGTTGTGAATATTTTACAATTTTTCTTTTGAGAACTATCAGTTCATATCCTTTGATCACTTGTAAATCGAGGAATGGTTATTTGTTATATATGTGTGTGTGTATTTTTGTACATACATGTATACACACATATACATATATATATACACATATATATGTGTATATATATATATATATATATATATATATATATATATAGTTTACATACTTTGGATGTTGTTGTTCAGTCATTTTTCAGTTGTATAATTGTGTTCAACTTTTTGTGACCCCATTTGGAATTTTCTAGACAAAGACACTGGAGATGTTCATCATTTCCTTTTCCAGCTCATTTTACAGAGGAAGACTTGGGGCACACAGAGCTTAAGTGACTTACTAGCTGTGATCACACAGCTAGTAAGTATCTAAGATCAAATTTGAGCTCACACAGCTAGTAAGTATCTAAGATCAAATTTGAGCTCAAGAAGATGAATCTTCCTGATTCTAGGCACCACCTAGCTGCCTCATGTTTTGGATACCAAACCCTTATCAGAGAAATTTGATACAAACATTTTTTTTTCCTATTTGACTATTTCCCTATTTATCTGAGGTGCATTAATTTTGTCCATGCCGATCTTTTCAGTTTCATGTAATCAATGTTATTTATTGTTTCTTTTGTAGTTGTCTCTATCTCTCATTTGGTTAAGAATACATCTCCTTGCTCATAGACTGAGAAATATCTAAACAAATTGTGGTTCTTGAAAGTAATCATATATTACTATGCTATAGAAAATTATGGATGTGATGAATACAAAGAAACATGGAAAGATTTACATGACTGATGTAGCATGAAGTAAGCAGAGCCAAAAAAAATATACACAGCAATTACTACAATGTAAATGGAAAGCACAACCACACACACACCCAAAAAATCAAGAGTGAATATAACAGCTTGATAAACAAGATTAAGAGCTAGACATTTTCTCTGATTCCTCTTGAACTCTGAAATCTCTCAAAATAGAAATTATGTACCAAAGATAAAGAAACTTCATCTGACTCCATGATTTAGGACACCCGGAATCCAAAAGAAGGTAAAACAAAAACAAATCCAGGAACTGACTTTACACTGAGATCACTCAGAACCCCTGCTTCACATTATTAGCAATGAAACTGTACTAGCCAACTATACAAAATCCAACTTTACATACAAGTCTCCCTTTCCTCTTCTCAGTACTATGGAGATCCCAGCTCCACCCTATGGAAGTTTGGTCAGACCTGGACAGATGACTAATGAGCTTTAGCAGCATTAGAAACTACAATGCTCACTGGATTTAAACAGCCAACACCACCGCAGCTTTCTGTGCTGCAAAATACCTCTGCAAGAGAGCCAGAACAGAAAGAAAGAGGTAGAAAACATGTCTGGGTTGGTAATAGAGTTTAATGCCATATTCCTTCTCTCCTTTCCTCTCAGAGCCTTAGAAACCCAAACTATAAAATTTAACTCTACATAACCAGCATGGCAGCTGTCCCAGAACAAAGAACTGAGGAAAAGGATAGCCATCGACACCAGAACAAGATTCAGTGTGTGTGTGTGTGTCTGTGTCTCTGTGTGTGTGGGTCTGTGCACATGAATCTGTGTATCTGTGCACATAAGTGTGTGTGTGTGTGTGTGTGTGTATGTGTGTGTGTAGGATGAGAGAGAGAAACAGTACTCCACTAAACCTTAGAGAAGATACTCAGCATCCAGCTAAAGCCAGTTCTGTTCACTCAAAAGTCAGTAGGGGCAGATAGCTAGGCTGGTATTCTATGAATTGCCTAGCATAGGAATAGGCTGAAATTCTTTGAGATTCAACCCCCAAGGAAATCATCATTAAAGAGGAGGGAGTCAGAAAGTGATCAATAGGGGTAAATAAGGAAGGGAGACAGAAAGAGAGAGAAATGAAATTACCAAAGATTTCAGGAAGAAGAAAATCCAAAGATTTTGAACATAAGAAGATAATTGCACAGAGAAAATATTAAGAGCAGAAAGAAATGTGGTATCCAGATCTAGCAAATGAGATCAGGTAACTACGAATACTGTAAAACAAAGAAAAATGATCCAATACTTGATGAGATAGAAGACTCTGAGGAATTTGAGAACATGGAACCATACAATATACTGTTTCAGAATGGCTTAAAAGAGAAATGAAAATTATGACAGCAAAATTTATTGCTTATACAGCAAAAATAATGGGCAGAAAAGGAAACTGGACTCTGCAATGGCAAGTCTCACCAAAGAAACAAAAGATTAAATAATAAATTGAGAATGTAAATACACAGAAGTGAAGGACAATCTAAAAGAAGAACAAAAATAAATCCAATAACGTTAAAAGAGAACATCCTCATTATAGAAGTAAAATATCCTGATCTCAAAAACAGGATGCATAGAGACAGCATAAGTATCATAAGTCTCTAAGAAGAGCATGACACAACAAAAAAACCTTAAATCATAATACAAGAAGTAATAAAAGAAAACTGCCTAGAACTTTTGAACAAGAAAATGAAATTTCAATTGAAAGAATTCACAGACCCCCTCCAGAAAACAACCCAAAGCTGCACAATCTAAAACACATAGTAGTTAAATCTAGCAAATTACTTCAGAAACAAGTTCTGCAAGCAAATCAGGGCAAAGACCTTCAAACACAAAGGAAAGAAAATTTGAATAATGCAAGACATTTGCACCTACCAGAAAATGCAGGAGGAAATAGAACAATATATTTTGAAGAGCAATAGAGCCCAAGATACAGCCCAGGGTAACCTATCTTGCAGTAAATATGAGTTTAATTATAAATGAAAAAAAGATGGACATTCAATAATAAGGAAGTATTTGAAACATTCTTAGAAAACGAAGACCAAAGAGATCATCTGCTTCTCAAATGCCAGACAGCAGAAATATAGGAGCACTAAGTCAATGTAGCAGCCAAGGAGAGCAAGAGCCACAAACTGAGACCAACAAGAAAGATCACTAAAAGATTATTTTTTCAAAGTAGACAAAGGGGCAAAGGCATAGTAACCTCATGACCCTCTACCTACAGGTCAATTGGTATTGGTGGTGGTGGTAGTGGTGGTTTTTGTGGGACTACATGACAAAATGGCAAAGTGAATGAAAGAGGAAAGGAGCAGGAAGACAGAGGGGAAATATGATATACGTGGGTTCAATTGAGGGTTAACAGTGAGAGGAATATGACCATGGTCATATTCTCAAGAAAAGAAGAAACTCCAGGGGATGGCAAAGAGGTAGGGAGGAATATTGGGAAGGAGAAGGGAAAGAAGAGTGTAGAAGGAATGGGAGGGAGCTCCAATGATGCAGAGAGATTATGTGTGGAAAGAGATGCAACCTTGTGCTTGGTGTGACATGGGCAATTTGATGCTTGGAAAGTCTACTCATCCCACCTTAGAAGAAGGCTGGTGGGAGGATTTGGAATACTAGAGGCAATTGGCACTTGGGAGAATGGAAGAGCATGGACCCAGAGAGGGGGAAAAAGTAAAAAGGATAAGGTATAGATCAGTGGTGAATTGCATAATCAGGGATGTGATGGGGGAGGGGCTCCACCCACAATAATTTGCCTTGTTCTGGGAGTGAGGTATAATCGAAAAGGGGAATCAGTGAGGGAAGCTCTACAAGGCAATTGCAGAAACCACCTAGAAGGGAGAGTCTAGACAGATACCTTGGCAGCTTTGATTGAATGAGAAATGTAGAAAAAAGAGGAAGATCATAAAATTAAAGGAGTCATGACTCAGAAAATATAGAATAGACAGAAAGAAAGGATGGATAATGAAGAGAATGAAAGAAATCTTTTTAGAAAAGAGGTACAAAAACTGAAATTTTAAAAACTAATTAAAAGGATTTATTGAAGTGGAGGAGAAAACAGAATCTCTTATGAGAGGGAAAAATAGAGAAGAGAGAATTATACAACCAGATAAAAGCAGGAAAAGAAAAGGAAGTAATAACCAAACCCCAAAGGGAAAGGGATAAATAACAAAAAGAGGGAATCAGTGTAAGACAAAGAGAGCCATTGAAAATAGGGTTACTTTAGAAAAAATAAGCTAAAGGAACCAAGGGAATATAATATTATATAATATTCCCAAAAAGAGGGGGAAAAACTAGAGACAGATGAAAGAAAATATAAATCTAACTCATAACTTTGAATGTCAATGGATTAAACAATTGAATAAAAGAAAATCCTGGTCAAATTGCTCTTCCTGTCTCCACAATAGTATTGATTTGTCATAGAAATGACTTCTGAGAGGTTGGAAATCTGACATGAGTAGTCAGAGGCATAATAATGCAACTGTTGATCAGCACAGGCAACCCTCTGGTCATGGGATAGGAGACTGCCATTTTGCTTGGGTTAGGAATAGTTCAGCGCCCTCTCAATTGGCAGACTCTTTCTTCTGGAATGGCTGAGAACTCCTTCCCAAAAAGAGTATTTGGGAGGCATCTTGATTTCTAATAGCTTGGGGGAAATGAAACTATCAGTAGATGACTATATTTGGTCTATAATTATTTGGAAGGCGATCTCTTAGTTTACTTGGTGGTAATTCTGAGTCAATGGGTAAGGGAGAGAGAAAGTCCTTATTAAGCCCCTGGGGAAAAAAAATGGAATAACTCCTCCACAAAATCTTTTAAGTAGACAAATATTTTGTATCATTTTCCTGTTATCACTCTCAAGGAGAGTCTTTTGTATATAGAACAGGGAACACTGAGGGGGTGGTAGTACAGAAAGATTCTCTGTATCAACTTAGATCTCAAGATAGGTCACATGCAAGAGGCTTATGCCTTCTTAGTCGGATGATATGAATGATTAAGAATTGTTGACTGTACCCGACATACCCTTCTGTAACCCTGATGTTCCTGGAGCTGCTTTGGCTCATATTCAGCACCTCACAACAGGAGAAGGGATGTAGTAATCCCAGCTCTAAAGCCAGTACCCTCTTAGTTCAAGTTCAGTATTGGAAAGAAATGAAGCATGTGAGTCACTGAATAAAGTCTACCTTGATCTACTTTGAGCAAGTTTATGCAAAAAGGATACAGTGGCCCTTACCATCTTCTGGAGGCAAGCCCTCCAGTCTCCATCTGGAAATGCATCCTCTCCATCAATCATCAGATCAGGATTGAGACATATGTGGTCTCAGGCATCCACTGTGTCTAAGAGGCATAGAGTCTGCTTGCCTTGGGTTTTTTTACTGACCCTAGGCCAAGAAGCAGTATCACAGAAGCTGAGAATAACCAGTTTAATAGGGAAAAAAAGCTTCAACATGGAAGCCACTAGGAAATCTGAGGTCAAAAGAAGTTGTGGAGAGAGGGGGAGAAATCTGTGTCAGGGTAAGAAAAGCTGCATCAGAAAACTGCTCTCCTATGGGAAGAAGAAAATCTTGGCTCTACTAGAAGTGTATCATCATCTGAGTTCTGAAGGTCTTGGTGTTGCTCTAGGTCACTGTCACTAACTTGAACTAGTAGACCAACCATGAACTGCAAAGATTTGGCATCACCTATGATTTAGACCAGTGAAAACTTGAGATTTGATCCTTCCAAATTGGCTTGGAATTTCTGTTTTGCATTCTCTTTGTTTTTGTTTTGTCTTGGTTTTGCTTTGTTTTTTGCTTTTTATCCCACTTAGTACTATCCATGATAGGAAAAGAATCCAAGAAAAATCTTATTAGCATCTGAATGGTAGAGGGTCTTCTAGAAGAGCCTTTGGACCTTGCCATAAAGGGGTAGCATGTGATAGGACCAGGATTTCCCAGATGCAACAGCCTTCCTCTCACTCACAACATGGGGAAGGGTTCCTGAAAGAAGACAGCTTTGATTGATCTTTAGGACATTTTTTATTGACCTTTTTGATTGATCTCATCTTCCATGACATAGCTTCCTGGTCATCTAAGGGGAAAAACATCCCAGTTACATGTAGTAATCTATTCTTTTCAAACTTGGTGGGTACCTAAGACCATTCAAATTGCCACACCCTGATAACTTACTGACCAGATATGTTTCTTCAACTTTTTTCTTGAAGGACTGGATTTGGGATCAGAAGACACAGGCATGAAAGAGCTTTGCGGCCTGGAACTGTGAGAACTGCCATTAAAAAGAAGGGCTCAGATCCTTAGCATGTTTGAGAGCATGCAATTAAAATTGCCTGGGCCCCAGATTTCCTTGAAAGTAGTAAAGATGTGGTTCTAGACTTGATTTCTGCCTATGTCAGCCTTTCTGTTAGCAGACTGCTATCAAAACCTTGTCTTTAGTCAAAACTGATCCTTGAAGGGAAGTCAGTGTTTAACAGTTAGAGCACATTTCACGTGATACACATAGGCATGCCTTGCCAGAAAATAAGGAGTGTCTATAGCTGCTAAAGTATTATGAGAGAAGTATTTCTTGGTTAGAGGAGCATTTTAAGCTATAAATATACTGTCATGATAAAGACTATGGAGCATTCTTTCTCAACAGGTAAAAAAAAAACCAAACTCCTGAGGACCAGAATGAATCCTATATTCTAGAGTTTGTAGATAACTTTGGGAAAAGAAAGGGAAAGAAAAAGAACTTCAGAGTAAATAAGGATCAAGAAAGGGGCCTGGGTGAATTAATGATGACCATCTGACAAACCCTGAATAAAACTGAATCAAGTGAAGCTACAGAGAAATGCAGGGCAGCCAAAGTTGCTGCACAAGAGAGCACCAACATGGAGGAGCAGCTCCATTTGTGAATCTCTACATAGACCTTGAGACTGCACAGACCTTTATGAGGAAGGTTAATTGGTGGGCATCTCTATTTTTATGTACTCTGATGGAGTCCAGCTGGTTTTCATTTACCTTTAAATAAATATATTTATATTTTAAGTTTTGTGAATATTGTGCTTGTAAGAAGAGTTGATAAACTATACCCCCAGGGAGGTCAAGGATAGGAGAGAGTAGTATCCTATATTGACATTCCCAGCTCATCCAGGTGGGGGCAGCAAGCCAAAGAAGGGATAAGTTGCTCAAAGTGTACCCAAATCCATGTCAGGTGACAGTCACTGACCCAAGGGTCACACATAGAAGTCATTCTAGTGGATTAGTATTTTGTAGGTGATGTGAATTTTTAAACAAATGAACTGCTGTTTTCTCTTATATAAAGAAACAAAGTCCTGAGCAACCATTGTTCTTTCTTTACCCTCTTAAAATTCTCACAGGGTCAGAGCTTCCCAGTCAATGAACTGAGGGAATTGCAAAAAGGTCTTGTGAGTCACTTGGTCCAACACCTGCACTAAAAAGGATCAGTCAATACTTATTCCACTAAGATTTTTATCTGGCTCATTTTTCTTCACTTCTAATGATGCTGGCTCACCAGCTTCATGGGGCCACTTAGCAGAAAGACACTATTCATTTAATCACTTACAGGTATTTTCCTTTAGGTAATGTTCAGTTTCACAACCCAAAGCTGTCATGGCTAAGGTGAAAATGATTGCTTCTTCACATGCTTAAGTACCTTAAGTTCTTTTATTGAGTAATATAATATAATAACCATGGATTAAACAATAAATATATACCAATATTAATTAATTTTCAACAATATTCAATAATCTTCTACAGAAATAAATGCTTTAAAACAATTTTGCTAAAAAAAAAATAATAAAAAAATTGTATAGAACCCATGACACATGGATTGTGGAATATTCTTCTTTTAAACTTGGATACTTTTTACCTACACACCATTGGAAGAAAGTTATAAATTGTAACCTATCAAAAACAGGTGAAGGATATTTTTTTATTATCCACCATACTGAAAGTGGTGCTCCTAATTCTACTAACAACAAAAAAGGCTAAGGATATATCCATATATCTCCAAGCTTGAAAATTTGAGAATATCTAAATGATTGACTAAATTTACAATTTTAAACTAAATATTTAATGATGATTTTACTTTGAAGAAGGTATGTGTATGTGAATTTCTTTCCCTTTTTTGCAGAGGGGAGGGACTATAATTGTGAAGCATCACTGTGACAGCAAGCAAAATAGGATCTTTTGCTGTTTTTTGTTTCAGTATGTTCAAGTGCCTCTGATTGAATCTTGCCTTTATCCATCAAGGGTCTTTACTAGGAGCAAAGTATAGAAATAACAGTTTCTTTAACTAGAAACTGTATATGTATTTATGTTGTTAATGTGATTAAAGATCTTCCCCACCCATTAATGGGCCTGCCCTTTAAAGGGAATTTGATTAGGGAAGATTTGTAGGAAGGCCCTTACCTTTTGTTAATGAAGAACTGGTTCTCAAGGGTTGGGATGCCCTCTGGCTCTAAAAAAGGTATAAATACTCTGAGGGTGAGGTTTTATTTTGGGAGCTTACTGGAAGTGGACTCTGGGAAAGTGCTAAGGAGCCCACTTCTCCCTTCACCCCCCCCCCACCTTTGGAAAACCCATATGTTGGTGCTTCCCTCTCTGGTAACTATGGCCAGATAATTGGACCTGTCTGTTGATGATCAGGCAGAGGAAGTCCTATCTGTTGATCTTTGATTTCTCTGTGTTTTCTTTGAAGTTCAGGGCACTAACTTCCTTGAACTAGGTGAATGATATATGTGCTTGGTTAAAGGAATGATACATGTGCTTGATTAAAGTGATTGTTGACCCCTCACAAGCTGCCTTTCCTTTTATGAATGCAGATTTAAGAACCTGTGACAGCAGCCTCACCCCCTTTCCCAGTATGTTGAGATACTTACTGTTACAATCACATATACTGCCAGATTTGGTTAAAATGCTGGTTAGTTTTATTGAAGTCCATTTTTCTCTTTCCTTTTAAATTCTTTGTTACAAGGAATGTAATCTTTAGCACATGGAGGAGAGACATTCAGAAATGAAGTTGTAATTATAAAAACAAAGTATATTTAAACAAATGTATTATTGAAATAATTTGAACAAAGTATTATCAAAATTAGCAAAGAACTGTTTTGAATCTTCAGATGGCCCTTGGAAGAAATAACTAAGTGTTAATAATCCACAAACTTTACAAAGAGTTTTACATACATTGTTTCATTTGATATTCATAAAACCTCCATCAGACAGGTAGTACACCTGTTATGATTGCCAGCACACAGATGAGGACATTAACATTCAAACACCTTAAATGACTTGCTCAAAGTCACATAGCTAATAAATGACTGCCAAGTCTTGCACAATCAACTGATTAATGTACAAGCATTTATTAAGTGACTATTGTGTGGGAGGCACTGTGCTAAATGCTGAGGATACAGATAAAAAGAATGAAACAACCCTAACTCAAGCTTATAGTCTGACAAATACATATGAAAGTATATATAGAATCAACATAAAGAGGTAAATAAAAGGATCATTAAATAGAAGATAGTTGGGGAAGATGGGCACTACCTGCTATAGGCATCGGGAAGGATTTTGGGTTGAAGATAGTATGTGAATTGAGAACACCACAAGGTCTCAATAATTTTTCCACTAAGTAAGCTGGTTCACTGATGACTGAGCTCCTAGAGTGCAGGGATGAACTTTTGCCTCTTTTTGTATCCTTCACCCTTGGTACAATGGCTGGCACACAGTAGGTGCTTAATAAATGGTTATTGGTTGATTGATGGCGGTTACTTCCTTGTCCACTTATACAACCAACAGTTGGTCATTTAGCAGGTAAAAGCTAGAGAACAGTTCTTTTTAGATATACACAAATTTGGTTTAATTATGTCATACAGAAGCACAGAATTTCAGAGAGAGAAGGATTTTAATGGACATGTAGTCCAACCAATACCTCAAAAGGAATCTCTACTACAATATTGGACAAATGTTTACCCAACCATTATTTGAAGACCTGGAATGGAGATAATCCTCCATCTCATGAGGCAGTGCATTCTTCTTCTAGGAGGCTGTAACTAATAGAAAGTTTTTTTCCTTACATCATGCCTAAATATGCCTTTTTGGAATTCCCACCCATTGTTCCTTGATATGACCTCTGGGAGCAAGTAGAATACTCTAATCACTCTTACAGTTATGTTGCCCATTCCATCCCCACCTGGCTCCCAAGACTTCTTTTCCCCTTCAAACAATCCTTATACATATATAAGCTAACTCCCATTACCAGTCACCACTAGAAAGGGGGCTCCCCAATATGTAGAGTTGTAATTAAAACTTCACTAAGACTTTTTAAGTCATCCAGTATGAGCCTAGTGTTATGGAAAGTATAGTGAATTCTGAGTCCAAGATCCTGGGTTTGAATCCAAGCTCTATCTGTATGACATCAGACAAATTACCACCAATCTCTGGGCCTCAGTTCCCTCATCTATAGAAAGAGGAGTTTGTTTGTTGTTCTACCCATATTTTTTAGGAATCTTTACTAAAACATCCCCAATAAATTTCTATCTAGTTTTTTTAAAAAAAGGAAGAGTTTTGTCTAAATCAGAGATGCTTAACCTTTTTTTGTGTGTTATGGACTTCTTTGGCAGTTTGGTGAAGTCCATGGATCCCTTCTCAGAGTAAAGCTTTTAAATGAATAAAATACGTAGGATTACCAAAAAAAAATCAATTATATTGAAATAGTTATCAAAATATTTTTAAAACCCAAGTTCATGTGCTCCTGGTTAGGATACCAAGACCTGGATGACCTTAAGTGCCCTTCCATCTATGATCCCTCTTATTCTTACATAAAAGCTAAGGATGCTGTCAGTTCATTCATTTAATCCTTTCCTATGATACCCCTGAAGGCCTCACTAAAGTCAGTCTTGGTAATTTTATTTCCAGGAAAGCAAAAACAAAAGAACCACTTACAGGCCATGGAAATAAATCACTGTCAATTTTGTAGAAAATTGCAGCAGCTATGTTTAAGCAAGTTATTAAATTAATGATCTTGAAAATCTTAAATAATCACTGGCACCTCCAAGCCTCTTCACTGGACTTCCCAACCTTTGCTTCTCTGCTCCTTTTACTGAACAATAATGTCTTTGTTAAAATGATACCTGTTGAAACCTCTGGAGTGCTAATAAGTGACACAAGCCTTTTCAACCATTTCCAGGATGACCCCACCCCTCCCTCAAGAATCTGCTCAAGTAGAAAGGGTTCAAACAGGCATGTGCTTGTGAGCTCCTTTTGGCCTACTCCTTGCCATCTCCACCCTACCTCCTCTGTGCTTTTCTTTTTTTTCCTCAAGGCATTTAATTTAAGAATAGTCCAAGAAGACAAGATGACTCCTTCCCATTCAGAGGAGGAAAGTATTTAAACTGGTTTAAAAAGAGATTACATTTTAGGAGTGAAGGAGAAAAGATTCTTTCCAGCAAAGGATCAAAGAATTATTGCTAATATATGCTTGATGTTCATTAGGTAGATCTTCTAAAAAAAAATAGGAAAATTATACAAACTTGGTTATCACATTCCCATCAACTTCAGGGTATAGGATCTTTGTTACCCAACAAATGAGTTTACTTAGAAAAGTTAAATGGGGCTAGTTAGGCTCCCAATGATTTTTTAAGACTAATCTCAACAATTTTTCAAGCCATTTTTACCCCTAAATTTACAATACATGATAGCTATTCCATGGAGATTAGGCACAACGAAGGTTTAAAAAAAAAAGTTTTGTTACTGTAAATGTCTGTGACTCCCTGGCAAGAATGACAAAATCCTTAGAGTAAATATCATCTGGAGGAATATATTTAGGAAATATAGAAGCTCTATGATCAAGTCAACATATATTTATTAAATGCCTACTATGTGCCAGGCACTGTGCTAAGCACAAGGGATACAAAGAAAGGGGTAAAATTAGTCCTGCCCTGAAAGAACTCACAATCTAATGAGGGTGGATGGACTACATGAAAAACTACTATGTACAAACAGAATAAATTGGAGATAATATTAGAGGGAAGACTCTAGCGTTAAAGGCAACTGGAAGAGGACATCATTAGACTCGGTGTGGTCATGAAAGAGACTGAGCTAGCTGGTGCATCCTCCTCCAAGAACAATGGAACCATGCAGTCCTAGACTATGAGAGCCAAAAAGAGTCCTCCCACTTCATCTACTCCAACTTCCTCATTTTACTGATAAAGAAACTGAGGCCTGAAAAAAATGAAATGACTTGTACAACTAATCAATGACAAAATGAAGACTAGAACTGAATGACCAGAGCATCCCCTTTTCTTCACTTTAATCCTCAGTGTCTATGAGACAATTAAGGAAACTGAACAGATAAAAGAAAGCAGCCCTTCCTTCTGTCTGCTGGGAATGTGCCTTGTATTAAACTCACAAAATTGTCCTCTATAACACCTCCCTAGAATAGGTAAAAGCCTAGAAAACAGCTGTATTCCTTGTTTCTATGTTTTCATCTCCCTTGCAATTTGTCACCTCCTACCCAGCTGACCTCTTCTGTGCCTCCTTCTTTTTTGACCTCTCTGTAGCAAGTAACACTTACCACTCCTACCCCGCTAGATACATTTTCACCCCCTCATTTATGAAGATGCTTTCTCTTGATGCCCCTTTACCTTTCTGGCTGCTTCTCATTCTTTACTGATGTAATCTTCATCCTACTCCTTATGCATGGTAGTACTTCACCACTCTGTCCTAAGCCTATTTATTTTTGTCACTATACCTTCTTTTTCAGGACCATCATCATGTCCCATGAGTTGAATATCAACTATCTATACAGAAAACTATACAGAAAACTCTTTACAGAAAACTCTCCAAACTATAAGTCCAGCCCTAGTATCTTTCCTGAACTACAGTTCCACATGACCAAATGTTTATCAGATATCTCCAAGTGGATATCTTGATGACACATCAAACTCAAAATCATTCTCTTTCTCTCCAAACCTCCTCATCCTAACTTCAGGCATTCTCTTTGTGTGTGTGTGTCTCTCTCTGTCTCTCTCTCTCTGTGTCTCTCTCTGTCTCTGTCTCTCTCTGTCTCCTCTCCCTGCCCCAGTTTCCAAGTCTTGTTAATTTTACCTCTGCAATATCTCTCTTAATTGTTTCTTTCTCTAAACACATGTAAACAATACCCAGTCCAGGTCTGGCCCTCATCACCTCTTACCTAGACTGTTACAATAATTTATTAAGTTATCTTCCTAAATTAAAGCTGCTCCCTTAGTCTATCCTCTATAAAGCACCCAGATCCATATACAGGTCTGACCATTCCTCTGCTTAAGACACTGCAGAATTCCTTCTTGCTTCTAGGAGAAAATACACCTCCCTCTCTTAGCACTTAATGCCCTTCACTGCCTGTTTCCAGCTTTTTACCTTTTCAGGCTTACTATTCTCCTTCACATACCATACATTCCAGCCAAGCAAGCCTACATACTAGTCCTCATATGTAACATCTCAATCTCATTTCCATGTCTTTGCAGAGGCTTTTGGGGTAGCTAAGTGGCACAATGGATAGAGAATCAGGCTTGAAGTCAGAAAGATTCATCTTACTAAATTCAAATCTGACCTCAGATACTTATTAGCTATATGATCCTGGGCAATTCATTTAATCCTACTTGACTCAGTTTTCTCATTTGCCAAATGAGCTGGAGAAGGAAATGGCAAACCACTCCAATATCTTTTCCAAGAAAACCTCAAATGGGGTCATGACGAGTCAGACACAACTAAAATAATTGAACAACAAACACAGACTTTCCCCCATGGTCAAAATGCAGAACCTCCTTCCCTCAACTCACAGAATTCCCCTCCCTGCCCCACCATTCTCCAAACCAAAACTCAAAAATTATCTCCTCCAAGAATCCTCCCAAATTGCAATGCCTTCCCCTATCATCATAGACTAGAGTGCTCTGTCCTGCCCAGATATTACTTGTATCTCCTTTGCGTAACACCCCTTTTTACAACTAGATCCATTGCATTAGTGTATATTTTGCATTTACTTTTCTCACAGGAACTGTTTCTTTTTTGTCTTTGTATGTCTAATAAATAACATTACCTGACACATAGTGGGCATTTAACGTATGCTTGTTACTATTAATATTTTTAAAACAATCATATTAATAAAATGTAACAATTAGCACTTCAATGCTTATAAAGTACTTTATTTTGTGGCATAAATGAAGTGAACATGATGGTGGGCACATAATTTGTTAAATGGATTGTGGGATTAGCATTTGGGTCAGCTTTTTTGTATGCTGGAAGCTATAGAGATTTTTTCTCAAATAAAATTGAATTATTCTAGAAAGATTAATCTGATACTAATATGTAACAGAAACTTATTTCATATGGAATGCTGAATCTGAGGACAAAATCATATTTTAAATCCTCATCAAGCCAAAACTTGATATTGTTTCTATTTAAGAAACTTCTTCTGAAGAAATTATCAAAGGACAAAATGGATACTTTTCATTACATTAAATTGAAAAGGGAAAGAATCATTTCAACTCGTATCTGTGATAAAGGCTTCATTTCCAAAATATAAAAGAGAACTGAGTCAAATTTACAAAAATACAAGTCATTCCCCAAGTGATAAATGGTCTAAGGATACGAACAGACAGTTTTCAGAGAAAGAAATCAAAGCTATCTACAGTCATATGAAAAAATACTATAAATCACTCAATAGTGATTAGGGACAAGTCAATCAAAACAACTCTGAGGTACCACATCACACCTATCAGACTGACGAGTGTGATAAAACAGGAAAATGATACATGTTGGAGAAAATATGGGAGAGCTGGAACACTAATTCATTGGTGGTGGAGCTGTGAGCTGATCCAAACATTCTGCAGAGCAATTTGGAACTATGACCAAAGGGCTACAAAAATGTGCATACCCTTGGACCCAGCAATACCACTTCTAGGGCTGTATCCCAAAGAGATCATAAAAATGGAGAAAAGACCCACATGTACAAAAATATTGATAGAAGCTCTTTTTGTGGTGGCCAAGAACTGGAAATTGAGGGATTGCCCATCAATTGGAGAATGGCTGAACAAGTTGTGGTATATGAATGTAATGGATACTATTGTGCTATAAGAAATGATGAACAAGAAGACTTCAGAAAAACCTGGGAAGATTTATATGAACTGATGCTGAGGGAAATGAGCAGAGCCAAGAGAACATTTGACAGTAAGAGCCACAGTGTGTGAGGACTATATCAAATAAACTCAGTCTTTTGCAGCAGTGCAAAGACCTAAAACATTTCCAAACAAATCATGATGTAAAATGTTATCCACATCCAGGGAAAGAACTATAGAATCAGAAGGCAAAATGAAACAAACTGTTTTCTCTTTTGTTATGTTTTAGTTTTTCTCATGGCTTCTCTCATTCATTTCAATTCTTCTATGCAATATGACTAATGTGAAAATGTGTTTAATAAGAATGCATGTGTAGAACCCATATCAGATTGCATACCATCTTGGGGAGGAAGTGGGGAGAAAGGGAGGAGGGAGAGGAAGAAAATGCAAATTTTATGGAAGTGATTGTTGAAAACAAATTAATGATAAAAAAAGAAAATTATCTTAGGATATTAATTTTTAGTAGTTTGAGGGTTTATTTAACACAAATAAAAATGTGCAAAGCTTTTTGCTCATTCTCTTCACTCCTCAGTCTAGCATCTGGATGGGTGATCTTAACTGTTGGATGATCCACTTTCTCAACAATGATTTTCCGATTCTTAGGGGAAACATTGTGAGCAATCTCAGAACAATAAGATTTGTTGCATATCAGGAGTACTTCTAGGTCTTTGACATTTTGTGCCAAAAACTTCCCTGAATCTACTTTGTAATATGTGTTTTGTCTCCTTATTGCTTCCACAACCAATATCAGGCATCATCTTCATACTCTGTTGTCATAGCCTCTTGGTTGACACCATTTTCTCTTGACTTTAACATATCTATTTGACTGATGCTGGATGAACCTCTAGGTTCAAACCTTCTTGACAATTTTAGGCACCATGGTGGGATGGAGGGAAGGCAGAGTGCGAACAAGGAGATAGTGGTCCCTCCATGGGAAGCACTCACAGAGAGAGAGAAGGAAAAAAGTTTTCAAAGAATCGAAAAGCAAAGCACCTTGCCAAGTATTAGAGATACAAACAGAAAAATAAAAGAATCCCAGTCTTCAAGGCATTCATCTAAGTGTTGTTCAGTGGGATTTTCTTGGCAGAGATCCTGGAGTGGTTTGCCATTTTCCCAGAGTCATATGACCAGTAAGTATCCCAGACCAGATTTGAATTCAGAAAGATTAGTGTTCCTGATCTCAGACCCAGCACTCTATCCATTGTGCCCCCTAGCTGTTCCACCTTCTAATGGGGAAGACAATACATCCAAGAGATTTCTGCTGCAAGTTAAATGGAAAGACCTCATGGGTTTTAGGCTGATGTTAAACTGTTTCTTCTTTAAATCTTTTTTAGTGTTACTTTGATGGATAAAACCATAAATATTTCTAATGTTGACAGGGTCAAGGATTTTATTGGTGAGAACTTTCTTTTTCTAAGTCTTCAGTAACTATGGCTGCTGAGTGGGCAGAGCCTACAGCACCTGCAGAAGCAGGTACCAGTCACAGGAAAGGTTGCTTCATTGGATGCTCTTATTCCTATTGTCAGAATTCTTGGCCTTACTTACCCACTGTACCAGTAACCCCCCAACATACACAGGGAGACTTGCTACCACAGGTTCTTAGATCTGCATTCATAAAAGGAAAGACAGATTTTGAGGAGGTTAACAATCACTTTAATCAAGCACTTGTATCAATCCCTTAATCAAGTACGTATGTCATTCACCTAGTTTAGGGGAGTCAACACTCTGAACCCCAAAGTAATCAGACATGGCTTCCTCTGTCTGACAACAATTCAACAGACAGATCAGTTACCAAAGAGGGAAGTATGACATCTGGGTTCTCAAAGCTGGGGGACTCTTTAGCAGCTTCCCAGAGTCTTATCTGGCACTCAAATCTTATTACAAAAACCAAGCCCCAAAGTAAAAATCTCATCTCAGAGTAGTTATACCTTTTTTAGAGCCAGAGGGCATCCCAACCCTTGAGAACCAGTGCCTCATTAACAAAAGCTGTGTGTTCCAGCAAATCTTCCCTTAAAGGTTAGGTTCATTAATGGGTAGGGAAGATCTTTAATCACATTAACAATACAAATATACATATTGTTCCTAGTTAAAGAAACTCTTGTTTCTGTACTTTACTCCTAGTAAAGACTCTTGATTGGTAAAGGCAAGATTCAATCAGACACTTGACTATACTTATACTTAACAAAAAACAGCAAAAGATCCTATTTTGATTGCCATTACAACCACTGGTGGCAAGTCCTTAGAACATGCTGTTGACAATGCCAGGAATGATTGCTCTTTTCCAAATGGAATGCTACCCTTAAGGATGGCTGTGGAGGCAGAGCTAGAAGCTAGGCTAGTGGTTTGGGGGACACAGCTATTCCCAACCTTCTTGGGCCCAATGTCCTGAATTGTCTTCACTGCAATCTGCAGGGAGGCTATAATTAAGGTGGTGGTGATAGTGGTGGTGGTTTGACCCAATTCAGCCTTTTTCAAATTAACTTTTTCCTTCAGTTAGGCTAAGCCAGCCTTGTTTGTCTCATCCATAGCATTTACTATTCATGGCAGGCCCTTTCTGTCCAGTGGTTTCTCCTATGGGGACAGGACTATTGTTCTGTGTCACACTAGAGTTTATTGAATTATATGGTCAGATCCTTATCTTATAAAAACCACTTTGGCAGTTGTATGGAGGATGAATTGAAAAGGGGAAAGACTAGAGGCAGGCATTCCAATTAGCAGGCTACTCTAGTAGTTCAGGTCAGAGATGAAATGTTTCTGAATTAAGGTAATGACTGCGTGAATTAAGAGAGGAAACAAATATGAAGGAGATGTGGAGGCAAATAAACTACAAGATTTGACAACTGATAAGATATGCTGAGAAAGAAAGAAGAATCAAAGATCATAATTGGATTGTCAGTTTAGATGGATGAAAGCATGGTAGTGCCCTGGACAGGAAGAGGGAGAATGAGAAGAGGGGTGGGTTAGGAGGAAAAGGTAATGAGATCTGCAATACATAGGGTAATCCATCCATGCCTGCTCATCCTGTGAAGTTCCCTAACTCATCTAGAATGAAAAAATGAAGGCACTCACAAATTTCCTGCCCTGAAGCAGAGACTTTGCCCCCAAAATCTGTTGAAGCCACCAAGGGACTCAATCAAAGGGGACAGGGGATGTCTATGCTATAGGATTTTAGCAGATAGGTTATAATTGCACTGAGAGACTGATACCCTGCTCCAAAGGAGGGAAGTTGGGAACTCGTACATTTGTGGGGATAGGGAGGCAGTCTTTAAAGACCAATGTAGGAATAGTTTTATTGGAGATAAACTCCATGATTTGCTATAAGGAGAATGAGGTACAAGTCATCTTCTGGTTGTTTGATCACATATCCCATGGAGTCAAGTCATGGCCTCTTGAGAGTGAGACAATGACCTCTTACTTTAGAGACAACTGACTTAAAGAAGAAAATAAAGACGCTGATAGACCAAGATAAGTGAAAATAAAATGGCACTTTGACTATCTCCGTTACTCAATAAACTCCTGTTACTCCCTATTGCCTCCGAGATCAAACAGAAAATCTTGTTTGGAGTTCAAAGCTCTTCCCACCTTTCTAGTCTTCTTATACCTTACCAGACATCAGTGTAGTGATACTAGACTCCTTGCTGTTCCATCAATAAGATGTCTTCAGCTTTTATATCTGTTATGTTGAAATTATGCTGCAAGTTAAATTTCTGAAGCTGCCAACGTACGAATAGACAGCTATCAAAAGTACCAATCCCAATTTCCAAGGACATATGATGAAAAAAACTGTCCACCTCCAGATAGAGAACTAATGGATACTGAGTGAAGATGGAAGCATTTCTTGCTTTTTCTTCAGAAAATGACTATGTGGAAATGTTTTGCATAACTTCATATATATGATAGGTATCATATTTCTTGCCTTCTCAGTGAGTGGGAAAGGGTGTGGAGCAAAGGTGAGAATATAGAACTGAAAATAATTTTTTTTTAAAAATAGGACAAAAAAAGAGTGTGTGTCCCAAGGCTTTAACTCCCAGCATCTGCCTCTACCATACTCATATGATCTAGTGACTAGAGCTGCCATCATTTTCTATCTAATAGGCAGCATTTTTGAACAGAAAACACTAAAGCTTTTCTATTTCTTTAGGCAAGGCTTAGATATATCACAATCTGGCTTTCAAGCACATACAATCAGCCTAAGAAGAAATTAAGCTTCACCTCTCAACCAGAACAATAATCCATGTAAATCTGAAAGACTGAAGAATCATGTCAATTACTCTTAGTTCAAAAATGTCAATCACTCAATAGAAATAATGAATATTATAAGTAGAAACCCGGAGGTGCATATTCAAAGGTCTGCTCTTATTTCTACTTTGACAATGTTGAATTTTTAAAACTTCACCTTATCTTTCATTCAAACATGTTCTGTTCTACTGAACTAGCTTTCTATTTCTTAGTTAGTACTAGATAGTTTTGACAATTACTGCCTTATAATATAGCTTAAGATCTGGAGTTGTTAGTCTTCCTTACTTAACATTTTTTATTACCTCCTTTGATATTCTTGACCTTTTGTTCTTCCAAATGAATTTTATTATTTTTTCTAATTCAGTATTTTTTAAAATTTAATTGGGATGGCATTAAGTTGCCACTTAACAAGGGAAAAAAATATTCAAAACACAAACCAAACAGATGGATTGGTTCTAGTTTTTCCTTTTCAAGCTAAAAGCCTGAGGAAAAATAGAATTTAATCAGTAGAGGGAGGGAAATGAGCTAAAAATAAAGAAAAAGTTCAACAAGGTTATTGGATGTTTTTTAAATTTAATTTCTTTTGTTATATTTAAATTTCTGAGTTGTCTGTCTCCTTCCCTCCCAACTCTGCACTAGAGAAGGCCACCATTTGATAGGGTGTGTGTATCTGTGTGTGTGTGTGTGTGTGTGTGTAAAATCATGCTATGTATACTTCTGAATTTTTTGTCACAAAAACCTGAAAGTCATGGAGTTTGTTAAATATCCACTTCTTTTTTTCATTCAGGATTATACTTGACTTTGCTGGTTAAGTTACTCTTAATCATAATGCCAGCTCTTTTGCTCCATCGGATATAGTATTCTAATACCTACAGTCCTTCAACATAGTAACTGCTAGGTCTTAGATAATCCTTATTGTAGTTCCATGACATTTAAATTATTTTTTTCTTGTTGCTTTAAAATACCTAGGCACTATAAAACACCTGAGAGCATACTTGTCAAAACAGACACAGGAACTATATGAACCATAAAACACTTTTTATGCAAATAAAATCAGTAATATTTATTGTTCATGGGTAGGTAAATCCAATATAATTTTTAATGACAATTTTACCTAATCAATCTATTTATTCAATGTAATCCCAATTAAATTATTAAAAATTATAATAACAAAGTTCATTTGGAAGAACAAGGTCAAGAACCTCAAAGAAATCAGGGGGAAAAGATGTAAAAAAAGTAGATTCAGCAGTATCAGATCTTAAACTATATCAGAAGGTGAGAGCACCACTGAAGGATAAAAAAGGATAAATTTGATTATTTTAAATTAAAATTTTCTTTCATAAATAAAACCTTTTGTAGCCAAGAACAGAAGAAATACAGAAAATTGGGGGAACTTTCATAGACAATCTCTCAAGCTGTGGTATAAGAAATGATGAGCTGATTGATTTAGAAAAACATGGAAAGACTTGGACTTAAGGAGGAGGATGCTAACCATCTTCAGAGAAACAGATGATAGGAGGAAAGAAACATAATGTGGTCTTACATATGTGTGTATGAGGGTATATGTTTAGGTATGTGTGTCTTTATAGATATCTATGTATATATATTCACACTTAATTGTAGCCTTGGAGGGGGGCATATGCATAGCAGAGAAAAAAAGAAAACCAACAAGGAAGCAAAGAAAAGCTGGGCAACTTTGAAAACAGTGTGCAATATTTATTATATAGCTTTTCTTGAAATGGAAATTTATTGTTTTATATTGAATCCTCTCTTATGGTCTGCTGTGTACATAGTAATTTTTTTTTTCTATTTTGTATTTAAGTTCTAAATTTTAAAACTTACCGAAAAAATCTTTGTTCAAAATATTCTCCAAAATGGTCCAATTAATTCACAGTTCTAACAATAGTGAATTGGTATCCCAGTTGGTTTTTTTGCAATTCCTTCCAATACCTGTTGCTTTCCCTGTCAATCATTTTAGCCAATCTAATAAGTGTAAAATGGTATCTCAGTGATATTTTAATTTGCATTTCTATAATCAATCATGATTTAGAGCATTTTTATATGACCATAAATTGTTTTGATTTCTTAATCAAAAAATTTCCTATTCATATTTTTTGACCATTTATCAATTGGGGGATGACTCACATTCTCTATAAATTTGACAAAGTTCTCTATACATTTGAGAAATGGGACTTTTGTCTGAGAAAGTCTATAAAATTTTCCCCTTTTCCTTCTAACCTTAGCTACATTGGTTTTATTTATACAAAATCTTTTTAATTTAATGTGATCAAAATTATCCATTTTGCCCCTCACAGTGCTCTCTGCCTCTTGCTTATTCATAGACTGTCCCCCTATCCCTAAGTCTGATAGGTTCCATCTTTTATTTTTTTTAAATCTCCCTTTATATCTAGGTCATGTATCCATTTTGACCTTATCTTGGTAAATGATGTAAGATTTTGGTCTACTCCCAATTTTTACTGAACAGTTTTCCCAAAAATTTTTTTTAATCAACTAATGAATTCTTATTCCAAAATTTGTCTTTATAATTGTCAAGCACAAGGTTGTTATAGTTATTTGCTGCTGAAAATTGTGTGTCTGCTCTGTTCCACTGAACTGCCTTTCTGTTTCTTAGCTTCAAATATAGTTTAAGATCGGGCACTGCTAAACTTCCTTACTTTACATATTTTATTAGAGGAACATTGATGATTTATGTGTGTTAGTTTTATATCCTGCCACTTTGCTAAAATTATTGTTTCAACTAGCTTTTTAGTTGAGTCTTTAAGATTTTCCAAATATGTCATATCATCTGTGAAAAGAAATAATTGTATTACCTCATTGCCTATTCTGATTCCTTCTGTTTCTTTTTCTTCTCTTAATTGCTATTGCTAAGATTTCCAATACAATATTGAATAACAATGAAGTCATAGGAGCATTCTTGTTTCACACTTGATCTAAGTGGGAAGGCTTCTAGTTTATCCTCATTATAAATAATGTTTGCTGATGGTTTTAGGTAAAATATTCTTTATCAATTTAAGGAAAAATCCATTTATACCTATACTTTCAAGTGTTTTTAATAGGAAAAAGTGTTGTGCTTTATCAAAAGCTTTTTCTGCATCTGTTGATATATGATTTTTGTTACTTTTATTATTAATAAAATCAATTACGTTCATAGCTTTCCTTATGTTAAACCATCCTTGTAATCCGAGAATGATCACAATGTACAGCACACTATCTGTAATATGCTGTTGCAATCTCCTAGCTAGTATTTTATTTAGGATTTTTGCATCCATATTAATTAATGATATTGATTTATAATTTTCTTTCTGTTTTTACTCTTCCTGGTTTAGATATTAATGTTTATTTCATAAAAGGAGTTTGGTAGAGCCTCTTTGCCTATTATTCCAAATAATTTATTATTAGAATTAGTCTTGGAAGTTTATATTTTTGTCAATATTCTTCCATTTCACTTTAAATAGTGAAATTTATTAGCATATAATTGGGCAAAATAACTCCTTGTAATTGCTTTGATTTCATATTTGTTAGTGGTATATTCACTCTTAACATTTTTCATACTACTAAATTAGTTTTCCTCTCTTTTTTAATCATATTAACCAATGGTTTATCTATTTTATTGAGGTTTTTTTTCATAAAACCAACTCCTAGCTCTATTTCTTAATTCAATGGTTTTCTGAATTTTATTAATCTCACCTTTAATTTGGAGGGATTTACAATTTAGTATTTAATTAGGGATTTTTAGTTTGTTCTTTTTCTAGTTTGTTTTAATGGTATACCCAGTTCATTGGTCTGTTCCTTCTCTAATTTATTGATATAAGCATCTAGAGAAATAAAATTTCCTCTAAATACTTCTTCTGCTGCATCCCATAAGTTTGATATATTGTCTCGATATTGTCATTCTCTTTAGTGAAATCATTGTTTCTATGATTTGTTCTTTAACCCAATTATTCTTTAAAATTAGGTCATTTATTCTCCAGTTAGATTTAGTCTGTCTTTCCATGGTCTTTTATTAAATATAATTTTATTGTATTGTGATCTGAAAAGCATGCATTTAATATTTCTGCTTTTCTACTTTTAATTTAAAAATTTTTATGCCCTACTACAAGGTCAATCATTGTAAAGGTACTATGTACTGCTGAGGAAAATGTGTATTTCTTTCTATTCCCATTCAGTTCTATCCAAATATCTATCATATTTAACTTCTCTAAAATTCTATTCATCTCCTTGATTTCTTACTTATTTTTTGGTTTCTAATTCTGAGAGGGAAAGATTAAAGTCTCCACTCTTATAATACTATCTATTTCCACCTGTAATTCATTTAACTTTTCCTTTCAAAATTTACATGCTATGTTATTTGGTGCATATAGCTTTAGTATTGATATTGCTTCATTGTTTATGGTACTTTTATAGTTTCCCTATCTATATTTTTTAAATAAATCTATCTAAGTTTGAACTTTGTCTGAGATCATGATTACCAACTTTTTTTCTTGCATCAGCTGAAGCATAATAAATTCTGTTCCAGTTCTTTATTTTAACACTGTGTGTATCTCTCATTTTTAAATGTAAACAATATACTTTAAATGTAAACAATCTGATGTTTATCAGAGTATGACAACATACTGTCACATTCTGCTTCTCCCAGTCCATTTTATGGGTGAATTCATCAGTTAGAAGTGAGCCCATCTAACAAGCCCCCAATAGTGATTGTAAATAAAGAACAATACCCGTTGTGAAATCAGCAAAGCCTTTATTAATTTTTAGGCCCATTCCCCCTGAATAGATGGGCAGCCTCCCCAGTAAGGTTACAGGATGACTACAACACATGCAGAAAGATGGGGTTTCTTATACTGTTTTTCAACTTTGGATCTCCCATGATACTGTCTTCTGGCCGTGTGACTGACTCCATGTTCTCCTCTCTGATAGGTCTTTCCTCCCACAGTCCCTTGGATCTGCCCTTTAGTTTCTGACCTCTAACCTGTCCATGCTAGGCCATAACCCTTATCACCTAGGAATGTGGACTGCAGAACTTTCTTACTTCCCACACATCCCATTCACATTTAAAGTTATAATTGCTATTTGTGTTTTCCCCTCCACCCTGCTTATCTTCACTATTATCCTTTTCAGCCTCTCTTTTAACCCTATCCCTTCCTATGTGTCTAATTTACTTCTAACCACCACCTCCTAATCCTCACCCTTTTAAAAAATCCTTCCCTTATGCTCTCCCCTACCCACCTATTCCTTAACCCACTAACCCCTTCGAGTCCTCCCTTATCTTCTTAATCTATACACCGTTCTAAAATTTCCCTCCCTTCTCCTGTCCCTACTCCCTATTTCTTTATAAATTTACAAGACCTTTCTACCCTTCTGGATGCATGTATTGTTCCTTCTTTAACCCAGTTCCAGTGAGAGTAAGGTTCTAGCACTACTAGTCCCCACCTTCACCTGTGACTTCTATATCAGTTCTTCCTTTTATACCTTATTTGTATGAGAATTTATTTGGTTTTTGGGGTGACTTTAAAGGAACCTAAAAGGTTTCTGGGATTCCTCAATATCTGATTGGTCTCCTTTGTTATAAAATTTACCTACTACTTTGTGGGAATGGAACCCCACAGACTTAGGGTTCATGAAATCAGCTGAACCTGTAGACTAAGTGTTCCTTTATACACAACAATATAATATCAACTTGGAGACTGCTGAACTCATTAAAAAACTCATCAATGCTTATATCCACCTAGAGGTACTAGTTTCATTCCAATTACCTTGCAATACCCCTGTGCTGCAGGTGAAGAAAAACAAGGTGGATGATGAAGCCTGCCTGTGTACCGTTTTGTTCTGGACCTGAGAGCAACCAAAAATTTTATCATTCTGAGAGTCACAGTGGTCCCAAACTCTGTTTCTATTATCACCAGTATTTCTCACCATACAAAAAATATATCTCCACTTACTTGTGTGCTGCTTTTTTTTAAGTATCTTGGTTGACCCAGACACACAATACCTCTTTGTCTTTCTTTGGAAAGGGCACCAATATATTTGAACTAGGCTATCCACAGGCTATTGCAAATCTCCCACTTTATTCACTCTAGTGCTAGTCAAGTATCTAAGAGATGTGCATCTGCCCCAGGAGGTTGCCTTAATTTAATACGTAGATGATTTACTACTACTACTGCTGCCATTCCCCAGAGAGCCTACAAGGAAAATTGATTTTCCCCCTACACAGTCTTTATGAAAAGGGTCTTTGAGTCTTCCCCTTAAAGTTACAATTTGTCCTTTCCACTGTATAATACCTGGGATTTGAACTAGGCACTGGGGCTTTGGCAAATGATAGTGTTAAAGAGAGAGATGGGAGAGCTGTTTCAAAATGTGAATGAATTCACTTAGACCTTCTCTGTGGCCACTGGGAGTTTTACTGATGCAAAAGCAGTGGCCTGAGATTCAGCAAGGAGCTAAACAAAGGCAATGATATAGGCAAAGGGTCAAACTTATATAGGATGATTTTAGGGTCTCCTTGTGGGGGTTGGAGATCTAGGGTGAGTCTTGCAAAATAAAGACACAGGACGAGGATGATAAGGGAAACTTTATGACCCAGGATGGGGGGGAGACAAGGAATCTTATGGTCCAGGATAGGGGGGAAGTTTTACAGTGTTTCAAGATAAGGGGGAGAGACTTTAGGGTACCTCCAGGTTAGAAAATAAACCAGGGGCTTCACAAAGTCAATTCTTAATATTAATTTTAACTCTTAGGGCACTGTTTGTATCCACATCAATAGGATCCAGGGCACACTTTGTTGACCTGAAAATTTTGGTTAAAGAAAAGGCAACAGGCTAAATGCATACATTTTATGATTTAATTAATTAATCAATTCCCTATTAAAGAAAACGGTAACATTATGCATTATGGAGCCAGAAAATTATCTGATTGACTCAGTACAGAAATCTTCTGGCTTATATACATTTATTTATCATAAATTTAGTAAGACAAGACAACTAACAAAGTAATGTCTATTGGGCTTTGCAATTTCAAGCTGTGTAAACATATGTCTCTGTGACATACTACAAGAAAGGAAATCCCAACATTAGTGGCAGGCTTCCTGTCCTAAACAGGTACTCGAAATAGCTGCCACAGGAAAGGGTAAACAAAGTTTCAACTGAAATTACACCTCAGGACATCTGTGTTTTTCTTTATCACTAAGATGCCAGGAGAAGGGTCTCCTAAGGAAGTTACTAAGTCAACCCTATCCACTTTTCTGACAAAAGGCATCTCTGGAGTTTACTTAACAAGGGAGACTGTTAGGTTCAGACTCTTCTTAATTCAAGCTTTGGCCCTTATTAAAGTTCAGAATTTATATTAAATATTATCAACTTCAAAGACCATAACAAAAACAAAATGCTATGTTTGTACCATTTTAGGGACTATTGAGGGCCCTTTCGCCCTTGTAGCTTGAGTCTGACCACAGGAAATGAAAGCCTGATAAGATGTGTGATCTCTCTATCTAGTTCTCTTTCATCCATCTGAAAAGAGTTAGTCTGGCCACAAAGTCTGCCTTTGAAAGAGACAGTGTATCTATTTCAGCTAGGAGACTAACAGTTGGTTAAGCAACTTTCACAAGACCTCCATCCTCCAGTCCTCCTGGTAATGGGCCTTTCCAGATTCTGCTGACTAAACACACTAGTCTTAAAGTTACCAAACACATGACCAGGCTACATCACTCACACGTGAAGCCTGCCATGATTGATCTCAGTGCAGCAGACAAGGCAACCCCTGATCAGCCCCTCTACCTGGTTAAGCTGAAAAGGGACCCCAACACCAATCAATCATCTTTGGCTACTTATTTGTTTGAACCTGATAATTAGGACCTAATTCTTCATCTGTTACCTACTACACATTTGTTGTTTGCACTTTATGCTGTACCCTTGGGACTGGGAGAACAGGAAAGCCCAATACTTATGTGCAGCTGATCCAACATATAAGCTGTGCCTTTAATTGGACTGACTGCTGGATATGTGCACATGCCCTTTTGTCTGTGGGGGAAGGGATACCCTTGGTGAGCATGGGTGAAAAGAGCCAGGACTTGTGTGATTATTATTTTGCCATCAATAAGGCAAATTTAGACACCACACAAAATTGTACTGCCCTGTGCTGGAAGAATGAGTCCTCCCACTCATTCACTTTTAATTGGGAAAAGATCACTAACCTTTCTCAATTCTCACCCCCCCGCCTTTCCAATCCCCCTGAGATATTGTCAGGCAACCTATCCTGTGATATGAACAGAATGGTACACAAAGTCAGCAAATGGGATGCAATTATACCCTATTCCTGAAATGAAATGTGACCATTTATGAGGGAAAAGGGCTTTCTGAGAATTTTTCTTAAGCCAGGAGGCCTGGCACACAGGAGCAGATTTTTTAGGATAGCCCCACAGGGATTTTATTTCCTGTGTAACAAAGTTTATTATTGGCTCCTCTCAAACTGGACCTGAAGATGTGGATTGGGGCTGGTGCTTTTGGACCTCTGGCACACATCTACCCTGCCTCCCAGCACATATTTGTGAAGTACATCTGCAGCCATCCAAGTTTCTGTTACATTTCCCCTTTAGTGAGACTCAATGTGCCTTTTCTGTCATATTGCCCATGTATGAGTCAAGTCCATTTCACGCACTTAAATAAAATGAACAAAATTTTACAAGTGTTTGTTCATGAAACCATAGGCACAGTGGAGGACATTAATCCTGAGGTGAACACACTTAGGGTGGTAGCCTTACAGAATAGGCTGGCTCAAGATTTTCTCTTGGAAGAAAGGCCACAAACGTTCACATCCGGTTCATCAGGGGTGCTGCACTTGACTTCCTGACAACTTTGATGACATTCATACATATATGGAATTGGCCAGAATGCATGTCTGGAACAAATTCAAACAAGATGCTAAGGAACCCTAGACCCTGTGGGAATGGCTAATCTCTTGGCTCCTAAATCTCTCATAGTTAAAGTATCTGTAGGTTTTCTCTTGAGTGTTCTCATAAGGATCATGCATTGCTCCCTCCCTTTGTGCAGAGAACTGATCCTCAAGCCAAATTACAAGCAGGAGAGTTTAGGATGATACAGCTGAGGACAGAGGAACAATATAGCTCCAATTGTAGTTCTGCACCATGAGTATGGTTAACACTAAAGTAGGGATTGCACAAAGGTCAGCCAGAATGATTCGATGTTTAAATCTCATTTAAACTTCAGGTATATGCACACCAGCCTGCAGGGGATGATGGTCCAGAATTACCTTGTGTTTCTCTACTAAACCAATTTCCCTAAGATACTGTAACTGGGGAGGAGCTGAGGCAGCACTAATTTCCTTTCTTCCCTGGAACCTCTATATGGAAGTTGTTTACTCTTTTTTATAGCAGTTTGAATTTCGTGCCACTACATCCAAGGCTTGCTGCCTTGATATGCTAAATAAAATACCTTTCTCTTCCTCAGTTTAGCTCATTGACCAGGGCAAGGCCCTGAATCAAGATTTCTTTTACAATTCAGTGAAATTAGGCTTGCCACTTTTAAGACTCAGGTTGACCATCACCCTCTAAAGGAGCAATTCTCTGACCTCCCAGCTGCTAGTGCCTTGCCTACCAAAAAAATCTGTCATCTATTTTGCATGTAATTTTTAGATGTCTGTATATGTTACCTCCTTTGATAAGAATATATAAGCTTCCTCAAGGTAAGGACTGTTTCACCTATATCTTTGTATCCCCAGCACTTCAAATGACACATGATACAAAACAGGCATTTAATAAACGTTTGATTGATTATTTGATTTGTTTTAGTGTTTGACTTAGTAGACCAAAATGAGGTCTTAATGATTCTTTTCCAATAACTTGTTTTCCATAAATATCTTTATTCAAGATTGTTTGGTTGATGCAAACACAAAGATTTCATTCAGTAATCCTCTGATTGCCAATATCAAATAAGGCATGAAGAAAGAGAGTATTTACTCACCAGTATTCAGCGGTGTCATAGATTGTGCTCCTTGTAAACTTCCAAATTAAAGGATTCCCTATATTCTTGAGATGCTGCTGTTTGCAGCTAACATTGTTCTGATTGCATTGATTCCTAGAAAATTTTTATGTCCTCTCAGGGAGATCCATGACTGCTCAAAAAAGAATGGTTTGCTAATCTATGAAGGTAAATTCAAAAGGACAAAGAATGTATATTGCCCAGATTATTAAATGGAATTGGATGCCCAGTTTAGTGACTTAATAAATTGCAAATGGGTTATAAATTAGAATCAGGAGAATTGGATCATGTTTTTTAAATTTTGGTAATGCTTCAAATGTTACCAAACTAATTCCTGCAATAAAAATACATGTTTTATACAAAAATATTCTTCTGGTGATGCCAAACAGATTATTGTACAAGAGAAGTAGCACAAACATGTCATGGGAAGGTATATGACTGAAAAAGAAAAGGCGTACTATAGGAGATTTAAAACCACAAAAATAACCACTAACTGTCATTGCTGTTCAGTCATTCAGTCATGTCCAAATCTCTGTGTCCTTAGCACACCAGGCCCTTTTATCCTCCACTGTTTCTTGAGTTCAAATTTATGTTTGTTGTTTCCATGACACTACGTGTCCATTTCATCCTCTGCTCTTTCCTTTTCCTTTTGCTTTCAATCTTTTCCAAAATCAGAATCTATTTCAATGAGAATTATCTTATTATGTGTTAATATTATTATTTTGATTAGTGGGCTAAAGTATGTAAGCTTCAGCTTCAGTATTTGACTTTCCAGTAAATTGCCTGAATTAATTTCTTTATGTATTCACTGACTTGACTTCCTTGCTGTCCAAGGGACTTTCAAAAGTCTTCTCTAGCACAACAATTCAAAAGCATCAATTCTGCGATACTCAACTTTCTTTATAGTCCAGATCTTACAGCCATACATTGCTACTGGATAAAGCACAGCTTTGACAATCTGGACCTTTGTCAACAAGGTGATGTCACTCCTTTTGAGTATGCTTTCCAGCTTTGCCATAGCTTTCCTTCCAAGGAGCAAGCATCTTTTAATTTCATGGCTGCAGTCACCATCTGTGGTGATCTTGGAGCTCAAGAACATGAAATCTGACACTTCTTCCATGTCTTGTCCTTCTGTTTATCAGGAAGTAGAGATGAATCAAAGAGAAATACATGACTCCTTGAGAAAACAAAAAAAATTAAAATTAAAAGACCAGATAAGGAATGAAAATATATTCATATTTTAAAAATTACTTATAAAAAAGGTCAATGCAAAATAATGTAGGAATCTCCATACTACCAAAGGACCATGAAAAACTAGGGGGAAGGAACAGAAAGAAAGGGCAAGAGCCACAGTCATGATCACCCAAGATTTGGCTGCTACCATTATAAAGGAGAGGAGAACTTGGACAATTATATTCTAAAAGATAAAAGATAAGCAAAGGTTTACACCTTTAAATAACTTATCTAGACAAGCTGGGTATAATGTTATAAAAAGAAAAATAGATTTTCCATGAAATAGAAGATTTCTAAGCATTAACAATGAATAGGTGAGATTTGAATAGTCTTTGAAATGCAAATACAGGAGTCAAAAAAAGCCTAGAAAGGTAAATTCACTCTAGCAGTTGGAAGGTAATTAATTATATTAATAATATAATATAATTATATATTTATTATATATAAGTAATTTATATTAATATATTATAATACATATATTACATATAATTATATTATGAGAAAGCATTCACATTCTAATGAAGAAAAAAAACAAATTGATACCTTAAAATCCAATTTTGTTCAGGATTTAAATGACAGAGGGTGTAGGTGATCTTAAATGAACAAAAACAAAGGAAAGAAAAAGAAATACTTTAAGGAAAAATGGGTCAAACTTACTATTTCACTTAATAAGAGTGAATGAGAAAAAGACTATACAAATGTGGAACAAAGGGTGTGGGGAAGCAGTCATCACATGAACCTCACTTCCATCTTAACCAAAGAGGATTGTGTGTGTGGGTGCGAACACACACACACACACACACACACACACACACACACACACTCTATTTGGTATAGAAAAAAAAATCAAGCTCCACAGGGAATCTGGAAAGAATGGGAGGGAAGAGGAGGTGTAAAGAAAAGAGAGCAGAATGGGAAACATTAATCATAAGCAAAACAAACTCCAGTTTTGGAGAAACTAACAAGAAGGAAAGAAAGGGTAAAAAAAAGTGTCATTGAGATGTGGGCAAGGGGAAGAACAGCGGTGCAGTAGAGGAGAAGAAAATCACTTACTAGTTCTGAGCACTCCCTTTTTTCCCTTACTTTCTTCTTTGTTTTGCTGGAATAAGCATATTTATTATGAGGATTTTCTTTCTTTCTTTTTTTTTTTTATTGTTCACTGAAGGGTATTTGAAGGGAGAAATGCCAGTAAAAATAAACAAAATTTACAAAATTAATAAAAATCTTTTAAGTTTAAAAAATAGTGGGTTAGAAAATAAGAAGATAATAAATAAGGCATAGGATGGAGGGAAACATTCAGTAGATAATGATTATGATAAACATGAATTAGATGAACTAACTTACGATTAGGGAAGAAGAACGAATTAGAAAGCAAAGTCTAACAATACGTTGTTTATAATACTCATGTAAAACAGAGATTCATCTAAAACCTAACAAAGGAAAAATGGGAAAAGCCACTCAAAATAAATAGCCCGAATTTTTTTTCAGTTCAAGTCCCCATAGGGAGAGAAAGAGGTAAACAAAGTTATAGAATAGGAAAAGTCCCAAGTATATGACTGCCCTTCATGGATATCAGGGGAGACAAGGCACATCACCATTTTTCTCAGATCTCTGGAAGAGAAAAGTGGTACAAGTGTCCACTTGGAAGTCCCACCATTCCTCAGGGTCTGAGTAGGTGCTTGTGGTAGCAAAAGTATCTATTATAACGCCAAATAACATTAACCACTCTCTAGTACCCAGATTCATCCTTCTCTCTCCTCATTCTTGAGCACAAGCTTGTTTGACTCTTATCCCCAAGCACAAGGGAAATTGAAAACAAAAATGCACCCTTGCTGATTTGCAGTTCAAACTCCCAGGTTCAGTGTCTTCAGGTCTCAGTTCATACTTTCTTGCCCTGAGTCTCTTTTCCTCACAAAGGTATGACATTACTACAGCAAAAACAAACAGAATCCACATCCCTCCTCTTATTCTCTATCACAGATGAGGGTGGGGAGAGGGGGTGGTGGCAAGTTTAGACATTTCATAGATTTCTTTCTCTTCTTTTAGTTATCAAGTACAAAATCATCTTATGCCTGACAGTTCATCTGGTTGCTCACAATCTATAAAAAGTCAGAAACACTTTGCTCTAGTGCTAAGCAGGCCCTGAAATATGTGTGTCATGCATGCAAGATCTGGTAGATTTCATATTTTCATTGTAGCTAGGTTTATTCCTAACAAGAATCAACTCGAATTTTCTCACGTGCTACAGAACGTGTTAAATGTCAGTACTCAATCCAGAGAGCCAGTCACCAGGAGAGTGTGGCCTACCCTGTATGGGCATCTTGCCATCTACTCTCTTACATGGGTACTCCCCATACAGACACATAATTTCCACCTCTTGCTTTTGCAACAATCAAATAAATACAATGACTGAAAAAAAGGATGTGACAATCTAGTGTCCAATTGTATCAGTAAGTACCCTGAAACATCCAAGATGACCTGCTAGCACAGGTTCTTAGGTCTGCTTTTCTGAAAGGAAAGCAACTTTTGAGGGTCAAAAATCTTCTTTAATCACATATACCAACAGAGAAAATACAAGCAGAGAAATAAAGACCAATATAGACAGAGCTTCTAATAGGCTGACCATATGCAATACATACATCACGGATCAACAGACAGATCCATCTGGATGACCATTACATACATACATAGGTACTAGAGAGAGAAGCACCAACACCTGAGCTTTCAAAACTGGAAGGACTCCTTAATGGTTACCCAGAGTCTCATCTTGCAACTGAACCTTCCTCCAAAGAGCAAGCCCCAAAGCAAAACCTCACTTCAGAGAATATATACACTTTTCAGAGCCAGAGGGCATTACAACCCTTGTGACCCAGTGTTTCATTAGAAATTACAAAAGATGTGGGCCTTCCTACAAAACAAGCCTCCCCTAATCAAGCATCCATTAATGGGCTGCACCTGAGGTCAACTAATGGAGGGGGAAGATCTTTTAACTTCCCATTAACATTACACCAATCTAACATCACAATTCTTGTGACTGCCTAGATGAAAACTCTTCCTTGTTCATCCTGCAGTATATGTGTGGTATTCCTATCTTAGAATGCAGGTTGGTTGTTGTCCTTCATTCTTGGAAAGGACAAAAATGACATCACCCTGATAAAGTGAAGTTTCAATGTGTCTGACTGTGGCTGATCAGACCAATACAAGCTCAGAATGCTCTACCAGAGATTGAGCACAGAGAGTCCATGTGAATATTTGGGGTGGTTACTCCAAACTTGTGCATCCTACATTTACTTTGTGCTGTCTCAATTTTGCTTTGCTCATAGAGCACAGCACCTTTTCTCATATGGGCATGCCATGCTGAGCAGTTCTGTGCCAGTGTCTTCCATGTCACACTGTCAAATCCAAAGTTCTTGAGAGAGACCTTGACAGTATCTTTATATTGCTTCTTCTGACCACCATGTGATCACCTGCCCTATGAGAGTTCTCCATAAAATAGTCTTTTTGGCAAGCAGACAATCAGAGTTGTGCTCTCTGAAATATACTTTGAATGCTTGGCAGTTTAGCTCAAGCAAAGACTTCAGTGTCTCGTACCTTATCCTGCCAGGTGATCCTCAGAATCTTCCTATGACAGCTCAGATGGAAGCGATTCAGTTTCCTGGCATGGTGCTGGTAGACTGTCCATGTTTAACAGGCATATAACAATGAGGTCAGGCCAATGGCTCTGTAGACCTTCACCTTGGTAGTCTAATACCTCTTCTCTCTGACACTGTCATCTGGAGCCTCCCAAACACTGAGTTAGCTTTGGCAATGTGTATGTCAACCTCATTGTCAAAGAGCATATTCTTTGGAAGTACACTACCAAGGTAAGTGAACTCATCAACAGCATTCAAAACTTTTCTATTTGTTGAAACTGATGGTTCCACATATGGATGGTATTGTGGTGGCTGACGAAGCATCTATGTTTTCTTTGTGTTAATTATTAGGCCAAAATTAGCACAGGCAGCAGAGCTCTAATTTGTTAATATTAATTCTTTTGGTAGTCATTTTGCCTTGGGGGGTGGTACTTTTGATGAATGTGAATATTTAGCTTGGAAAGGATAGGTCTATGATCAGTCCAGCATTCTGCACCTCACATTGCCTTTGTCACTCTCACATCTTGTCTGTCCCTTCTCCTTACAATCACATAGTCTATTAGATGCCATTGTTTGCTGCGACAGTGTTGGTGATGAGAAGGTCATGAGATGCACAAGTCTTCAGCAGTAAATGACCATTGTTCTTAGTGTTTCCAACTTCATTCTTCCCTTGGACTCCCTGCCAAGTCTGGTAGTCTGAGCCTACTCTAGCATTAAAGTCACCCAGAATTATAAGCTTGTGCTCCTTTAGCACATTGATGATAAAGGTCTCTAGGTCTTCATAAAACTCTTCTTTGACCTCATCAGGGTTCAGCTTGGTAGCACTGATGATGGTGGCATGGCATTTTCCTACAAGTGGCAATCACATTGTCTTAGAATGTAAGCTCCTTACAGACATTGTATGTGCATCCCCAGCAGCCTACACAAAATAGGTGTTTAAGAAATGTTTCTTGATTTATCTGGAAGAACAAAAGGTCAAAAATAACAAGGGAATTAATGAAAAAATGCAGAAGACGGTGGCCAAGCTATACCAGATCTAAAACTATATAAACAGAAATTATAAAAAGTATTTGATAAGAAATAGAGAAATAGATTAGATATACAAGACACAGTAGTCAATGACTATAGTAATCTATTGTTGGATAAACCAAAGACTCAAGCTTCTGGGATAAGAACTCACTATGTGACAAAAATTGCTGGGAAAACTGAAAAATAGTATGGCAGAAATCAGGCACAGACCAACATCTTACGCTGTATACCAAGAAAAGGTCAAAATAGGTTATAAGATTTAGACATAAAGGGTGATACCATAAGGAAATTAGGAGAGCAAGGAATAGTTTATCTGCTAGATCTATAGAGAAGGGAAAAATCTATGTGCAAACAAGTGATAGACAACATTATAAAATGCAAAATGAAAAATTTTGATTATATTAGATTAAAGAGTTTTGCATGAACAAAGCCAATGCAACCAAGATGAGAAGGAAAGCAGAAAGCTGGGAAATAATTTTTACTACCACTGTTTCTGATAAAGGACTAATTTCCAAAATATATAGAAAACTGAGTCAAATTTGCATGAATACAAGTCATTCCACAACTGATAAATTGTCAAGGGATATGAACAAAAAGTTTTCAGATGAAGAGATTAAAGTTATCTACAGTCATATGATAAAATGCTCTAAATCACTACTGGTTAGAGAAATGCAAATTAAAACCACTCTGAGGTACTGCCACACACCTATCAGAATGTCTATGAGAACAGAAAAAGAAAATAATGGGTATTAGAGAAGGAATGGGAAAATTGGAACTCTAGTGCATTGTTGGTGGAGTTGTGAACTTATCCAACCACTCTGGAGAACAATTTGGAACTGTGCCCAAAGGAGCTACAAAACTGTACATGCCCTTTGATCTAGTAATACAAGTTCTTTTTGTGTTGTCAAAGAATTGGAAATTGAAGGGATGCCTGTCAATTGGGGAATGGCTGAACAAGTTGTAGTATATGCATGTAATGGAATACTATTTTGCTATAAGAAATGATAAGCAGGCAGATTTCAGAAAAATCTTGAAAGACTTGTATGAACTGATGCTGAGTGAAGTAAGAGAACATCATATGTAGTAATAGCAATATTGTGCAATGATCAACTATGATAGACTTAGCTCTTCTCAGCAAAACAGTGATCTAAGACAATTTGAAAAGATTCATGATGGAAAATACTATCCACATCCAGAGAAAGAATTATGGAGAGTGAATGCAGATTGAAGCATACTATTTTCATCTTTTTTTCATCTCTTGAGTTTTTCCTTTTTGTTTTGATTCTTCTTTCACAACATGACTAATGCAGAAATATATTTAACATGATTGTACATGTATAACTTGTATATTATTGCTTGCCAACTTGAGGAGAAGGGAAGGTAGTGAGAAGGAAGAAGGAAGAGAGAGAGAAAGAGAGAGGGGGCGGGGTTTGGAATTCAAAATCTTATAAAAGTGAATGTTGAAAAAGATTAAGATTGGGAAAAAAGAAAAACAAAACTAAATTAAATTTTTTTTCAAAAAATAAAGATAAAGAAATGTTTGCTGATTGATAGATTGGTCAATTAAACAACTTAGACTAGTCATAGTCAAATGACCAAAGAAATGATCATTTGAAAGAAATAATACTGATTATAAGCTTGAGAAGGAAATGGCTTTCTTTTTTCTTAGTTATTCAGGGATACTGAACCATACCGAATTGTATTTTGAAATATTAAAGTATCTTCATTTTGAAAAGTTCAAAGTGTTTTTTTCTAAAATTAACTTGATTTCCACAAAATTCCTTTGAGGGAAGAGGTAAGCATATTAATATGAGAAGAAAAGGAATCTTTTTTGTGATAAGGTAAATAAAGGCACAAATAGGCGATAAAATTTTCATAAGGAAATGAAGCTAGTAACATCTATATATTGTCTACTACAGTCATAGAGTAGGAAAAAAATTGGGGAAGATAAATAGGATCTCAGAGCTCATCTATTTAAAACTTCTGAATCACTCCTAGGAACCGAGGTAGCTATGAGTCTCCAAATGCTGGATTACTTAGATGCCGATCAGCGGAAAACCAAAGAGGAGGAGAAGGACGATAAGCCCATCCAAGCACTGGATGAAGGTGATATTGCCTTGTTGAAAACTTATAGCCAGAGCACTTATTCTAGACAAATTAAACAGGTAGAAGATGATATCCAGCAACTTCTTAAGAAAATCAATGAGCTCACTGGCATTAAAGAGTCAGACACTGGCCTGGCTCCCCCAGCTCTTTGGGATTTGGCTGCAGATAAGCAGACCCTCCAGAGTGAACAGCCACTATAGGTCACAAGGTATACAAAGATAATCAATGCTGATTCAGAGGACCCAAAATACATTATCAATGTGAAGCAGTTTGCCAAGTTTGTGGTGGATCTCAGCGATCAGGTAGCACCTACTGACATTGAAGAAGGAATGAGAGTTCGTGTGGACAGAAATAAGTATCAAATTCATATTCCCCTGCCTCCCAAGATTGATCCAACAGTTACCATGATGCAGGTGGAAGAAAAACCTGATGTCACATACAGTGATGTTGGTGGTTTCAAAGAACAGATTGAAAAGCTAAGAGAAGTTGTTGAAACCCCACTGCTTCATCCAGAAAGGTTTGTTAACCTTGGAATTGAACCCCCCAGAGATGTGCTTCTTTTTGATCCTCCTGAATTGGAAAGACTCTTTGTGCTTGTGCTGTTGCTAACAGGACAGATGCCTGCTTCATCCAAGTTATTGGATCTGAACTTGTGCAGAAATATGTTGGAGAGGGGGCTCGAATGGTCCGTGAGCTCTTTGAAATGGCCAGAACCAAAAAGGCTTGCCTTATATTCTTTGATGAAATTGATGCTATTGGAGGTGCTTGTTTTGATGATGGAGCTGGGGGTGACAATGAGGTGCAACGGACCATGTTGGAACTTACCAATAAGCTGGATGGATTTGATCCTTGGGGTAATATTAAAGTACTGATGGCCACCAACAGAACTGATACCTTGGACCCAGCATTGATAATGCCTGGGAGACTGGATAGAAAGATTGAGTTTAGCTTACCTGATCTGGAGGGTCAGACACATATTTTCAAGATTCGTGCTCGTTCAATGAGTGTTGAAAGAGACATAAGATTTGAGTTGTTAGCACGGCTGTGTCCCAATAGCACTGGTGCTGAAATCAGAAGTGTTTGCACTGAAGCTCAGAGCACAAAGAAAAATGGTCACTGAGAAAGATTTTCTGGAAGCTGTAAATAAGGTCATCAAATCATATGCCAAATTCAGTGCTACTCCCCGTTACATGACATACAACTAATTGTTGGAAATTTCCAAAGTATATTGCTTCTTCTCGGTTGGAATAACTTGTTCGTATAAAGAAAAATGTCAGTTTCATAGACCTGTTTAGCCATCATAATTAGTACTTAATATACAAATAAACTTTTTCCAAAGTTAAAAAAAAAACTTCTAAATTACAAATGATTAAACTAAAATTCAGCAATGAAGAGGCTAGATTAACATTCCAGCCAAAAATTATACAATCACACTCCTAGAACTAAAATGGATCTCAGAGGTCATGTAGTCCAATATTCTTTTCATCTTTTAAGATGAAGAAATAGAGACCTAGGGAAGTTAAGTGATTTGCCCAAGGTCACCAAACTGGGCTTTAAAAGAGATTCTAGGGATCCCTATTTCCATTATAGCATCCATTTAACCAATAGGCAGATTATACAGGAATATGCAAACATTGAAAGTCATTGTTTTAATCAATGTTGGAAACTCACCATGATAGAAACTCTTTCCATCAACACAGAATGCTACCTATCCATGATTTTGTAGATTATAGAATCATTGCTTCAGAGTTGGAAGGGATCTTACTGGTCATCTAGTTCAGTCCCCTGATTTTACAAGTAAGGAAACTGAGAAGCAGAGAGGTTGAGTTGCTACACTGATGTCTGAGTTGTATTGGTCAAGTGAGTTGTTCAGGATCACATAATTAAAGAGTGTAAGAAAGGATCTGAATCAGTCTTCCTGACTCCAAGCTCAGTACCCAATACTTTTATAGATGTATCACATCTCATGGAAGGAAGTAAATGGGAACATGAAACAGGTTAGCTTATGTAAAGAAAAATCATTCTGGGTAGCACTTTAAATGTGTAGTAGTTTCCACCCCTTTCCTTGAAGATGCAGTTCTCTCAACTTAAAATTTTCACATTTAATTCCACAGTTAGAAACTGGAATGATAGCATTGTTAAAGCCAGGGACAGTAAAGACCTGTCCTACTTTGTTTCTCATAATGCATTCTGAGCTCTGGGTGGTTTGTTGCCTTTGGCTGTTCAAACCTGTAACAACAAAGTCAATGCTGAAAAATGCTGATTTTTCCACTGTTGGAAACTTTCATCAAAAGGATAAAAACATTTAAATAGCTTAACTTCATTAGGTTGATCAGTGCATGAATTGCTTGTAGGATTAAGCTAGTCCATACATTGCCCATATTTTTAACTATGATATTAAGAAGTTGGCCATTTGTTTTATGACAATTTTTAATTTATATTTTAATCCCTTAATATTTTTCTTCTAAAAAGTTCAGTGATGAGGCAGAGACCATTGTTAAGAGAGTAGTTCTCCTAATGTAGTAAAAAGAGCCCTGGATTTGAAGTCAGAAGACTTTGGTCAAAATCCCCTAAATTTCTGCCACACAATTATCTGCTTGACCTCAACCACTGTAGACATCAGTTTCAATGAAATCGAGTAGATGGTCTCTCAAATGTCTTCTATCTCTAAATCCTATGAACAAAGACAGAAGAAAATATTGGATGTAGAGTGAAAAGAAGAAAAATTATAGAAGGAAGAGTATAGAAGGTAGCACTGGGCTGAACTTTCGATGTTATTTGTTTAAGTCACAGTTTCCTTAGCTGTAAACTGAAGGGTTTAGGACTTTGGATCACTCAGATACCAGCCCTAAGCCTACGGCTCTGTGATCCTTCTTTTTTCTGTACTGCATTTTGAAGAGGTGAGTGTCCTTCTAGAATCTCTCTGTACTTAACTGAAACTTGCAACTTTTCCACCTCTATTGGTTCCTTTCCCAAGCCTGCAAACAAGTTGTGTTGCGTGTCTTTGTCCTTTGTTGCTGAAGAAGAACATGCCATCAGAGAAATGATGACATGACTTGTACTTGACTTTGTTTAGAGTGAGGGAGGGGCTGTGCAGGTCACCAGCCTCACTTCTCCTCCAGAGCCACCTGAATCCACTGACCAGATATCCATCAGGATGACTGGAGATGACCCAGGATGAGGCAATTAGGGTTTAGTGACTTGCCCAAGGTCACACAGCTAGTGAGTGTCAAGTGTTTGAGGTGAGATTTGAACTCAGTTCCTCCTGACTCCTGCACTGGTGCTCTATCCACTGTACCACCTAGCTACACTTGCAAACAAGTTAGGGTCTCAGTGAAAGTAAATAAAAAAGGAAGATGTCTACCAAGGCTACCAAGACTCAAAATTATGCCATGACAAGATATATTGAAGAAACCAAGGATAATCTGAAGAAGAGTAAACTGGCGAGGTGGCATAAAGGAAGATGGGGATGCATGATAGCTATCAAGGATATGAAGGTCTCTTTGGTGGAGAGGGATTAGACCTGTACTGCTTGGTCTGAGGGAACAGAATTAGGATCCAAGCATCAAAGATTTAGATCTAGAAGGGCTTTTGGAAGACATAAGTTCCAATTCCATTTTTCAGATAAGAAAACTCAGGAAAGTTCATACAGATAATGAGGTCTCTCTGATTGGAAATCTTCAAGCAAAGGTTAGATGAAAACTTTCTTCCCTTAAAAAAAGAAAAAAGGTCTTCCCTTGACACTTCTAATCTCTTTTTCCAACAATGTCCTCTCTTTTACTCTCTATTGTTTCCACTTTTTACCATTTTTTCCTCTGGCCCATGCAATGTTCTTCCATGTACCATTCTATTCTCCAAGATCATCTTTTAAATGCCAAATTCATAGGCCTTTTTTCAGGCTTCACCCTCTTTTACTTTTTTTAGCAACCTTTAATACTGTTTAACACATTCTTCTCAATACTCCTGCCTTCCTTGATTCCAATTTCTTACCTATTTTCAATCTTCTTAATTGATCCCCTTATCCAATTCAACTTGTTTCTCCTTCCCTCTAGGTGTGGGTGTCCCCAAGTCCCTAGTCTTTGCTCCCCTCTCTTCTCTCTGTATACCTTGTTTTCTTGGTGATCTCATCTATTCTCATGGATTCAACTATTATTATTTCTATACAGATGACTCCCAAATATACATTCAGTCCATATATCAACTCCTCTGAGCTTCCTATTTTCTAATTTCCTTCCTGGTTGTCCCACAAGTACCTTAAATTCAACATGGCTAAAATTCCTAATCTCTGTAGCACTTGACCTAATTGATCATCCTCTCTCAGTCTATCCACAACACTTATTTCTCTTTGCACTCTTACTTATCTCACCACTCCTGTCAGTCTCCTTTACTAGACCATCATCTGTATTCTGCTCACTAATTACGGCTGAACTAGAAGGTTCTCTCGAGTACTCTTTTCTATATATCCTTTCTCCCAGTGATTTTATTAGCTATCAGCTTATATGGTTTTAATTATCATCTCTCTCTCTCTCTCTCTTTCTCTCTCTCCCTCCTTCCCTACCTCCTCATTTTGGTGTCCATCTTGAGTCTCTCTCCTGAGGTTCAATTCCATATCACCAGTTGCCTAATGGACATTTCAAAGTAGATGTCCCATATTCAAATTCAACATGTCTAAAATAGGACTCATCTTCCCTCCAATACCCATTAGCTTTCCAAACTTCCCTATTTCTTTTAATAACATCATGGTGCAAAATCTCAAAGTCATCCCAGACTACATACTTCCCCTTATCCTATGTATCCAACTGGTTACCAAGTCTTGTTGATTCTACCTTCACAACATCTCTTACATCCGTTTTCTCTCTATTTATATAGTCGCCAATCTAGTTTGGATTCTACTCACCTCTTGCCAGGAATGTTTCAATAGCCTCCTTTTGGAATTTTATATTCCATAATTTCTTTCCTTCATATTGGTAGGGGCCAAGTCTTTGTAATTCTGACTCTGGTTCCTTGGTAATTTGTGCTTTGCTTTGTGACTGTTTATATTATGTTTTTCTTTGACCAGGAAACTCTGGATTTGGGTTACGACATTCCTGGAATTTTCATTTTAAGGGTTCTTTCAGAAGGTGAAAATGTAACTGTAAAATGAAGGGCTTAGACTTTGGATCACTACAGCCCAAAAGTCTGTAATTCTGTGACTTTTCCTTTTCTGGACTTGGTTTTAAAGAAGTGGATGCCTTTTAAATCTATGCTTAACCAAAGTCTTGTTATGTAAGTTATTCTTTGGATTTTCTTCTCTCTGTATCAGTTTATACAAGTTTCTCTGAATCCACACTTTTTGTCATTTCTTATGGTGCAATAGCATTTCATAATCTTAACTTGTTCAAGCAGCACTCAACTGATCACAATCTGCTTTGTTTCTAATTTTTGTTGTAACAAAAAACACAGCTCTCATTTCATGTAAATTATATCTGGTGGTTCTTCCACCATTTTTACACTCTTCTCATCCCATGACTATAAGCTTCTTTACTCTGAGGCACTACTTGAATTTATGGAATTATTTATTCTCTTCTTACAAGTTGCTTTTGGGGCTTCTCTCAATCCGTAGTATTTCTTCATCATGTTCTACATTTTCTTCTGTTTTCTCAAATCTCCAGTCTCTACTTTTCCAAATCTGTTGTGTCCCATTTTTGTGAATAGCATTGGCAGGTTCCTATTGAACCTGGAGGTGGTGACTAAGACTAGGCCCTTCCTTATCAGGAATCCCTGGACTTTAACTCAGTCTTTTGGTGTCATACTTAGGTTTGGTTTGGGCCCCTTCTCCATCTCCTTCCCCTTCCTCAAACTGGAACCAGATGGTTCCGTCTATTTTTTGACTCTGGAAGACCCCAATCAGATTCTCTCAGATGTTTTAGTTGAACTAGCTTCCTGCAACACCCCAAGTATTTCACTTTCCATATATTGTTGTGGCCTTCTATTGAAGTTTTGCTATAGTTGCTTGGGGACCACATTGGCCCTGACTCTTCCTATGACTGCACCAGTCACTTCCTGGTTGTTGGTCTGACCCAGTCACCTGACCTAAGGCTCAGGTATAAATTGTACTGCCTGGGCACTGGTTTGGCTCCATATCCCACTACAGATCTTTGTAGGTTGTATTTTATGCCTCTCCTGTATTATAATTTCTCAGAACCTAGCAGTCTCTGTGTGCATTCCTGTGGAATAAGAAAGCCAACCTAAGGCACCCTGATGGGGAGCACCCTGAGAAGGCATGTTCCAGATAATTCTAATTACTGTCCCCACTACCTTCTCAGAACCTGAGATAGTCCATGACCCTCAGCCTAAGAGCCCTTCACATCACCAGCCCTGCCTCTAGCAGAATCATTATCCAAAGAAGCAATCTCTGTGAAATGCCATGTGCTTGTAATGACACTGTAGCCCCTGCCTCCTCAGCATCCACAGTGATTGAAGTCTGGAAGGACCCCCCAAAGTCCTTAGTGCTGTCAAATTAGGAACCCTCAGAAATAGATTTGACTTTAGGAGTGGCAATGACATGTTGTATTTCTATACATGTAGAACTATATAACTATTTTATATCTATTATCTTATATTTGCTCTATACATATATATTTAATTTGTTTTCTCCTCTGTTAAAAATGTAAGCTTCTTGACAGTAAAGATTGTTTCAGTCTTTGAAACTGTATCCTCAGCATTTAAGATATAGGAGGCATTTAACAGATGCTTTATTGCTGACACACATCCCTTAACACCTACACTCAATATTTCAAGAAATCATAAATGAAATTGCCAAGAACCATTAGAACCAGAACTAGAAGGCAAAGTGGAAATAGAAGGAATTCACCAGTTATATCTTGAAAGAAACCTCAGGAATGTCATGGCCAAAATCCAGAACTCCCCAGGTCGAAGAAAATATACCAAAAACAGTCAAAAAGAAATAATTCAAGTTTGAAGGAACTATAGTTATAATCTCACAAGACTATATTGCAACTGTTATAAAAGAAAGTCTTGGAAATCAATATTACAAAAAGGCAAAGAGAAATGCTTAGAATAAAAAATTTACTTTCAAAACTGAGTGTAATCTTATAGGGAGGAAATGGACATATAATGACATAGAAGACTTTGAAACATTCCTGATGAAAGGATTAGAGTTGAGTAGAAACTGAATTGCAAACCCAGGAGTCAAGAGAAACCTAGAAAGATAAACATATTTGAGCAATTAGAAAGGGCTAAACATTTAAGTCATGAAGAAATTCCATTTTAAGAGAGAAAAGACAAGAGTCCCTTCAAAATCTAATGTCTTCTAGGGTCATGGAAAAAATTAAATGAGAAAAGCAAAAGGAATAGGGGTAGTTTTGAACTTGTAATACTGACTACCATGGCCCCATCAATGCAATTTCTTCAATTTGTGGAGTACAGATCTCCTGCACTCCTGTACTTCCACTAAGCCACAAAAAGTTGGATTTGCTTACAAAGAAATACTTACTTCACAAGATATGATCACAACTCTAAAAATTTAGTGCTCAAAGCACAGATTTTATTCTCCTTTGCCACTTGTACCAACTGAGCGGAGGGTGGGAATTAGGTTCATAGCTTAGCTCAGTTCTTATAAGGCACACTTCCAGTTTCAATTCCAAAACTTCTTGGGCTTAAGTATCAGCCATCTTGGCTTCCTGTTGGGTGGTTGGCTGTACTATCTTGCCTGCAATCCTATCTCCAAGGTTGCCAAGGATCCAACTCCTTGGTTCAGTGGACTTTGCTACCTGCACTTGAAACTGAGGACAAACAACACAGAATAATGACAAAAATCTCAGCCACAGTAAAAGAAGGAGCACAGGAAGGTCTTTTCCTTCTCATTAGTTCAGTTCACAGAGCCTAAAATGTGGATGAACTGTGATCTTCACGCTCTGAGTGCAGCAGGGAAAGAAGTATATAAGGCACAAAAAATGGCAGAAAGACAGAAATATCTCAGTTTCACCAGTTTTGAAGATGACACTTGGTGATGTTAAACAACCAATCAAAGGAAGCTATGCCCAGCCACATGTCAGGGGATGCCAAAGCCTCCATATGAGGTGATCTGTACATGTTCCTAAAGCAAGCTCGTTAGAGTACCTCTATGTTAGGTGATTAGAGCACGTGCAGACAAGCCCTAATTATATTCTGTTTTGATGGGCTTGAGAGGAAAGAAAAGTGAAGGGAAAAAAAGAATATATTAAGGAAGAAATGAGTAAGAAAATAAGTAGGACTTAATATGTCTTATAATTGTAGTATGTGAGAAGATTAGAACACACACAGAACAAGGAGTAGGGGATTGGGAATCACATGAACCTCTCTATTGTCTAAAATAGACAGGGAGGACTAGTCAGTCAGTTAACTAGTATTTCTTAAGCACCTACTACATTCCAGGCACTGTGCTAAGTACTGGAGATACAAAGAAAGGCTGGGTTTGAACACACACACACACACACACACACACACACGCACGCACACACACGCACGCACACACACACACAGAACACGTTATACTCATACGTTAAATTCAATGAGGAAAAAGTCAAGGATAGGGAGAGGTAAAAGAAGGATTTAAAAGGGAGAGTAAAGTGAGGGAAAGAATAGTCACATGCAAAACAAGCTTCAACCTCAGGAAGTGGATCTTAAATCAGAGATTAAAAAGAAACAAAACCTAAGAACCACTAATTAGGTCAAGGTAAAGGGGAGAGAGAAAGAACAATGGAGCAGAAGCAGAACCCTTCAATTGTGGATCATCAATGTTCATTGCAGTCCTTCCCTTTCATCATCCTCTTCTTTATACTTTGGGGGAAAGGGTGTAAAGAAAGGACAAAGGATAAGAGAAGTTGATGTGGGGAAATAAAAAATGAACAATTGTAACCAAAAGCATAAATAGGATAAATTAACTCTTATAAAGAAAAAGGAGAACAAAATAGACTACAAAGTAGAATACAAAAATATGTTGTTTACAAGAAACACACGAAACATAAAGATTCACACAGAGTTAAAATAAGGCAGTGGAGCAGAATTTATTATGCTTCAGATGAACTAAAAAAAAAGCAGGAGTAGTAATTATGACCTCAAAGCAACAGTAAATAGACAATTAATTAAAAAGTTAAATTTTAATACTAAGACATAAGCTACATCTTGGTTAAAGACACCATAGACAATGAAATAACATCAATTCTTAAAACATAAATACTCAGTGGCATGGCATCTAAGTATTTAAATGAAAAATTAATCGAAGAAATGGGCAAAAAAATTGTTCCCCTCTCAGACCTAGACAAATTTAACAAAACCCAAACAGAAAAGACGTTAAAGACCTGAATAGAATTTTAGAAAACAAATACAATAGATCCCTAGAAAACAGCAATCAAAGAGAATATTAACATTTCCTAGCTAACATTACAAAAACTGACAATGCGCAGAAGTCCAAAAACCTTACAAACAAATGCAGAAAAATATAAATATTAAACACAGACCACATATCAAAAAACGTTACAATCAATAAAGGGTCTTAGAAGAATGGACTCAAACTTAATTGGAAACTAATTTAATCCTAAAGAATTCAAGGGTCAAAGCACAAATTATAAAAATAATAGATAATTTCATCAAAGAAAAGTATAATGAGGCAACATATAAAACTCTTGAACTGAGGTGAACAGAGAGAATGGGAAATGGTAGCTGAGAAATGAAGTTTTCATTCCTGAAGCCTCCAAATCAGAGACACAAATAGGCAGAGGCAGATAAAGAGAATGGGCTAGCCATAGGATGAAGGGACTTTCTTATCCTTCTCAATAAGCAATCCTAGTCCTGCCCGCCAAATTCCAGCTCTAATGTAATGGGTAATTATAAGGTTGGTGACTTTTTTCACCCTTCTTGGTGGTTGAGGCTTTGATCCTACATTAGAACCAAAGTTTGAGACCTGGCATCTAAGGTGCTTAAGGAGGTCTGAGGTGTTGTAAACCTCTCTCTTTCCTCTCTCTCCCTCTCCTTTCCTTTCTTTCTCTCTTTTAAATCATGTTATCAGATAAATTGTGTATTACAGTTATCTGTATTTGTATCTTATCTCCCCATGCAACTGTAAGCTCCTTGAAGGCAAGTACTGCTTTGCCTAAACTTTGCCCATCCCCCAGCACCCAGTGAAATGCTCTGCATACGGAAGACGTGCAGTAAATGTTTGTGTAGCGTGGGCATGATACCAATTTCCTTTCTCTCTAAGTTTTCTATATTAGCTCACTCACCCCAGCCTGCACTTGCACTCTAGTAGAAGGAGGTTGCTAGAGAGGTCAGCCAAGGCTAGCTCACTCTTTCAGGGTAACCTGGGTAGGAAGAATGGTCCTGAACCTTCTTCCGTGTGGTTTCCCACTTAAGTCAGACAAGATGAACTCCATTAATTCCTAATCAGAAATACTTACTAAACAGAAGACAAAGCAGTAAAAGAATAATATATCACTTCACCAATAACTTTGGACACATTCATCCACTGATGCATACAGTGTTCATGGAAAGATAGTAGAAATAATAAACTTAGAGAATCATAACAGAGAGGAATATATGTAGGGAAAACATTTTCAAGCAACTTACGGCTTCCCTGCCAGTTTTGGTGTCTTTTGTCCTTGGGCACAGTTTGCTTTGTTTGTTTGCTTTTCTGATGACTGCCCTGTTCAAAACTCTCATTTTCTGATTCTCTTTGGTCTTCTATTGAACAAGGTCATTCCTCTTCAGGACTGCTGAGGTAGTATTAAACGTTTTCAGCAAAAGCAGAAATCTTCACTCTGAGATCTGAAAAGCATCACCAGTATTTGGCTGGGCTCTGAGGGGTTTCTACATATAGATAAGGAAGGATACATTATTCTTCTCCTGTGAAGCTTAGATTCAGTCAAAGCGCCTCACTTGAAGACTAGAGGATCACATGTGGCCTCACTGCCCCACCCCTGGCTTAGACATATAGAAGAAAGTAGAGAGAACAGAAAGTTGTTTTTTTTTCTTCTACAATTCTTTACCCTGATCTTTAGGCAAGGTGGGTTACATTCTCCTCCAGGGTTCTCCAATACCATTAAAGAGGGTGGAAGGAGGATGTCTAGGTTCTTTGCAAATGACTCTAGTCCATACTAATGGTGTTCCCCCAATTATAGGGTTGTGAGTCTCCTGTACCCATTTAGTTATTAACACATTAACTTGTACAAAAGATTATTTGCTTCAAAGTCATATTAACAAATAGACAAACATACTCTACCACATATGGGAGGCACAATTCCCAACCCCCATTCCACTGTGATCTGTGAGGATAGAGAGATTAGGTTCACAGTTTAATTCAATTCCCTTAGAGCACAGTCCCAAATTCTAAGTCCAAAATCCCTTTTGCACTTGAAATCCTGGTTTCTCCAGGTGACTGACTGCAACATCTCACCTGAAATTCTGACTCCAAGGACTCCATGGCTCAAACTCCTGGGTCTGGTAGGGATTGCTACCTGCACCTAGAAACTAAGAACAAATGAAACAGAGCAGAAACCAAAATACCTCAAGCCAGGTAGCCTAGAAAGAGAGTGGGGAAAGGTATCACCCCTTCTCATTTCAGTTCACAAAGTCTATGCTATATACAATCTTCATCCTCTGAATGCAGCAGGAAAGAACCCTCAAGGAAAAGAGGGTGAGACTGTCCCAGTTGTCAGCTTTAAAGATGTAGCCTGTTCTAGCTATGCTAACGAAAGATGAAGGCTACTCCCTCCCACATGGTAAGAAATGAATGGAAGCTAGGAACCTCTGTATTATTGATCTGGTTCCATTCTAATTCTGTGTAACTATTAGGAAAAATTACGGAACATACGTTAAGCAATATTGCTTCAAGACAGGAAAAAAATAATCCTGAATACGTTTTTTTCCTGATTTGACAGTTTTGAAAGAAAATATATATATATGGATAGAACAAGTATGCATTCCTTCAGAGTTATGAGGGTACAATTCCCTTTATGGAAACTGGAATTTACTTGCAAATGAATAGTATATGGCTTGTCTGATGTTTAGCAACCAGGGAAGAAAACAGTGTTTACTTTGGTTTTATGGTATCTAGGTCTTTTCCATTCTGTGACTCATCACATGAGCTGTATTACATTATATTTTTGAGATATCAAGTTGTGGGATCTATTTTGAAAATACATTTTTTAATTTCCATTTTGCTATTTTCCACCCACAATCATAACATATCAACTATGGGCTATGGGAGGAACTGTCCACCCCCAGTGAGTTGACTCATGGTTTTTAAAATTAATTACAACATTCTTCTTTTGAAATCACAAGGCACACACACAAAAAATTCCTTCCCCTAACCAAATCTATTACTACACTCGAGCATTCTAGCAGCTATTTTTTCACTAACATCATTCCCTGAAATGCTAAGAACCGTAAGGTAGGCACCCCAACCAAAAAATTTCAAAAAAATTGACTCCTTTTGTTTTTATGTCACATTGTCACATCATTTCTTTTTTATAATCCTAATATGCAGAAACCATTATCATAACCTACTTAAGAAAGCAAATTCAGGAAAAAAATTGGTTTCAATTACAATTTAGGTGTGGGAAAGGAGCATGGGGAGCCCATTTTTAAATAAGAACACTGCTAGAGTTCTAGGAAACTACTCTCAAGTAGCACAGGAGTTTGGAAAAGGGAAATTATAGTGCTTTTTGTTCAAAGTAGTCAACTAAATTACCTTTATCTTATTAGAGACAAGACTGATGTGTACGCATGCACTAACAGCACATATTTCGTTGACTTTTCTGAAAATGAAGTTCATTTTGTTTCAATGCTCCAATGTGTCTATGTATGGCTACTTGAAGCCCTGTCCTGCTTAGGAGAGTCTTAAGTCATCTAACTACCCCAATATTTTATAGTGTAACTATCAAACAACTAGATAGTTATAACTATCAAACAACTTGAAAAACTGCAGCTATCAAGATGGGCTTAGTTTTTTTTTTCTCCTGCACTTGAGCAGCAGACATAGCAGCTTTTGTAATAAAAGGTCTGTGAGAGCAGGAACTGTCTTTTCCCTTTTCTTTGTTACCCCAATGTTTAGCACAGTGCCTGACACATTGTAAGCACTTCCTTATTAATAATAACATTATTTGACTTGATTTCAAAACAAAAAAATGTACAACTTTTTAATTTCAATGCAAATTAAATCTAGATTAAATTAAATTAAATCTAAAATATACTTTGTTTATGGTTCATTAATAAAGATATGCTTTCTGAAAAAGAATAGAAACACAGCATATAGGAGCAAATAAGCACAATAACCTAGTGCTTGATAAACTCAAAAATCCCAGCTATTGTGGCAAGAACTTACTATCTGACAGAAGCAGTTGGGAAAACTGGAATGGAGTCTGGCAGAAACTGTGTATAGACCATTATCTCACACCGTACTAAGATAAGTTCAAAATAGGTGCATATTAGACATAAAGAGTGACATCAGAAACAAAATAATAGAGCATGGAAGAAATTAGTTATCGGAGTTATCGGAGTTATCGGAGAAGACCAGACAAGATATAAAGAGATTCATAGCAGATAATAAGGACAATTTTGATTGATTACATAAAATTAAAAAGATTTTGCAAAACAAAACCAACACAGCTAAAAAGAAGAGAAGCGGGGAAAGGGGTTTGGAGATGAGGAATCTTTGCAGCAACCTTTTCTGATGAAGGTCTCATTTCTAAGATGTAGAGAGAACTGATTCAAGTTTATAAGAATGAGAACCATTCCTCAACTGATGTCAAAAGATATAAATAGGCAGTTTTCAGAAGAAGGAATCCAAGCAATCATCTGAAAAAAAAATGCTCTACAACAGAGTTGCAAACACATAGCCTACAGCACTATTAAGTGTGGTTTGAAACAGATCATGAAGTTATTTTTGAAAGAGTAACTCACCAACAGAAGGACCAACCACAATTCTGAAGGACTCATGATGAATCCACCTCCAGAGAGATAACTGATAGATTTGAAATACAGGTTAAAGCATATTTTCTTCTGTTTCTTCTTTGGTGGGGCAGGGGTAGGTGAGACGTGGCTAATTCAGGAATTTGCTTTACCTGCCTATTTATTTGTAATGTGTTTTGCTTTTCTTGGCTTCTCAATGAGTGGGGAAAGGGTAGATGGAGAGAACTCCGAGGTGAAAATAAAATTATATTTAAAAAAAAATAAAGACATGATCTTGAGTTTCTTCCTTCTTTTTTCTTGTTCCTTTGATCTATAGTTACTGATGCCAGTGATAATGCTGTAGGTAAATCAGTTTCTGCGATGAAACTTTTCTTAGCAGAGGGGATAGTCTGTCTAGGTGTTTTATCATGCAGCAATTAACTCCCAGTATAATAGGTGGCCAAAGACTATAACTGTTACAAATACACACAAAACTCCTAAAAACAGATTTCTATTCCTTGTGACTCTTCTAGTAGGAGAGATTGTGGCATACTTTGCATTCCTTCCATCTCCTACTGCCTTACATTAAAGACATAGATTTGCACCCCAACTTAAGGCATCAGATGCAATAGAATACCATCCCCAGGAGATACTAACTTGAAAAATGATCATTTCCAGGAAAACCATGCACATGGAGACAAATAATTTTCATGAGATTTTACCAAGGTGATAAATGGTAGCATCAAAGTAGACTATGGCAATGTACAGCTAATGTTTACTTTCTAAGGAATACATCAGGCAAAGGAACACTCATTTAGGTGTCTGATCCCTTCTGTTAATGAGCATTGACCTATGTTAGAAGTATTTTGGATTTCTACATGCAATTCTTTTTTTTAAATAATATTTTATTGTCCCTCAGTTACATGTAAAAACAAATTTTAACATTTGTTGTTGTTTCTTTCTTAAGTATTGAGTTCCAAACTCTAACCCTCCCTTCCCTCTCCCTGAGAAGGCAAGCAATCTTACATAGCTTATACATGTGCAACCATGTAAAATATGTTCATATTAGTCATTTTGTGTAAGAAAATTTGAGGAAAAAAAAAGAGAGAAAGTATGTTTTAGTCGTCATTCAGACAATATCAATTCCTTTTTGGAGGCAGGTAGCACTTTCATCATGAGTCCTTTATGATTGTCTTAGACCATTGGATTGCCGAGAAAATCTAAGTCATTCACAGTTGATCATCATACAACATTGCTGTTACTGTGTACTGTTTCTGATTCTACTCATTTTACTTTGTGTTGGATCATCTAAGTCTTTTCAGGTTTTTCTGAAATTATCCTGCTTGTCATGTCTTTTCCATTATAATCATAAATCACAAGTTGTTCAGCCATTCTCCAATTGATGGGCATTCCCTCAATTTCCAATTCTTAGTCACCACAAAAAGAGCTGTCCTAAATATTTTTGTACAAGTAGGTTCTTCCTCTACCCTTCCTAAAAGACTCTTTGGGATATAAACCTAGTAGTGCTATTGTTGGATCAAAGGGTATGCACAGTTTGATAGCCCTTAAGGCATAGTTGCAAACTGCTCTCTAAAATGACTGGATTAGTTCACAACTCCACCAACAGTTTATGAAAGTAATTTTTACTCTAAATAAATGTACTTGGGCCTTATCAAACACATAAGGCACAGTGGAGTGAAATGAACTCAACACTACCCAGAGAAACAAGAAAGATTTTATTCTTGGATGGGTAACCCTAGATGATGTCCACATATTTGTCACCAAGAGGTTGGTACCTTGAAAACATGGTAAGCATAAAGAATATTATGTCCCACAGTATCTTGATTGCTTTCTTGCATTCCATGCTGTGCAGCATACTCTGATCATCTCATCCTTTTGCAGTGGATAGTATAATTTACATGAGTGGGCTTACAGGCTTAAGGGTCATAGCCATAAACTATTCACAGACATGAACACTACCTAGTACCTGCCTTAGCAACTTCTCCATGAGGCAAGGTCTGTTTCATCACAATACTTCCAAATACATGCTTTGCTATGCTCTTTACGCAGTAAGCAAATCTTGTAACAAACATTTTTTAAAAGAAAAAAGTTTAACAAACTCAATTAACAAATCAACCATATCTGACAGCATGTATTCACCCATTAATTTTTTTAGATATCATCCCTTCATATTCAACTCATCCTGTGCCCTCTATCTTTCTGTCTGTCTGTCTATCTATCTATTTATCTCCTCCAACTACCCTAATACTGAGAAAGGTCTCATGAGTTACAAATATCATCTTTCTATGTAGGAATGTAAACAGTTCAATTTTAATAAGTCTCTTATGATTTCTCTTTCCTGTTTACCTTTTCAAGCTTTTCTTAATTCTTGTATTTGAAGGTCAAATTTTCTATTCAGCTCCTTTCATCAAGAATGCTTGAAAGTCCTCTATTTTGTTGAATATTCATTTTTTCCCCAGAAGGATTATACTCAGTTTTGCTGTGTAGTTGATTCTTGATTTTAATCCTAGCTCCTCTGACCTCTACAATATCATATTCTAAGCCCTTCAATCCTTAATGTAGATGCTGCTAGATCTTGTGTTATCCTAACTGTATTGCCACAATACTTGAATTGGTTTGTTTTGTTTTGTTTGGCTGCTTGTAATATTTTCTCCTTGATATGGGAACTTTGGAATTTGGTTACATATTCCTAGGAGTTTTCTTTTAAGTATCTCTTTCCAGAAGTGATTGGTGGATTCTTTCAATTTCTATTTTACCCTTCTGGTTCTAGAATATCAGAGCAATTTTCCTTGATAATTTCTTGAAAGATGATGCCTAGGATCTTTTTTTGACCCTGACTTTCAGGTAGTCCAATAATTTTTAAATTATCTCTCCCAGACCTATTTTCCAGGTCAGTGGTTTTTCCAATGAGATATTTCACATTGTCTTCTATTTTTTCCTTCTATTGGTTCTGTTTCATAACTTCTTGATTTTGCATAAAGTCATTAACTTCTATTTACTCCATTCTTATTTTGAAGGAATTATTTTCTTCAGTGAGCTTTTGGACCTCCTTTCCCATTTGGCCAATTCTGCTTTTTAAAACATTCTTCTCATTGGCTTTTTGGACTTATTTTGCCATTTGGGTTAGTCTATAAATGTGTTATTTTCTTTAGTATTTTTTTGAGTCTCTTTTTGCAAGCCGCTGACTCAACTTTCATGAGTTTCTTATATCAGTCTCATTTCTCTTCCCAATTCTTCCTCTACTTCTCTTACATTTCAAAATTATTTTTGAGCTCCTCCATGACCTGTGACCAATTTATATGCCTTTTGGAGGCTTTTGATGTGGGGAGCTTTAACTCTGCTATTTTCCTCTGGTTTTATACCCTGATCTTCCTTGTCACCAAAGTAAGATTCTGAGTCCTTTTACAATGTTTACTTCTCTTCCCACCCAAACACTTGACGTTTTAATTCTTTGTCAAGGTAGAATTCTACTTCCAGTGGGGGTGGAGGTCGGGGTGGGTGTACTGTCCCAGGTTTCAGGGTTTTTGTATCAATCACTTGATTCCCCACCATCCATGGACCCAGAGCTCCGGAAGCAGCCTCTGCTGCCACCACTGCCATTGCCACTGCCACAACTCCTACCACCCTAGGGTAGGAACTGGGCCTGACCAGACCACCCCCTCCTCTTTCACCCAGGTCCCCAGTTTTCCCACTGACCTTTTTGGTGTTTGTGGTTTGAAAAGTCTACAAACTGCCACAGTTGCCAATGATTCAGTCCCCTGAAACCTGCTCTGGCTAGGCTGTGCCACATCAGACTGTGCTGTGCTCCCTGTCTGATGTGAAAGACCCCTCCCATCAATTTTCCAGATTTTCTGGGTCAGAGATTTGTTTCACTCTGTCATTTTGTGGGTTCTGTAGCTCTAGAATTTGTTGAGTCATTTTTTACAGGTATTTGGAGGACTTTGGGAGAGAACTCAGAGAAGTCCCTGCTTTTACTTTGCCATCTTGGCTCTGCCCCCTAAGGAGGTGCATTTTCTTTTTTCTTTTTTTTTTCTCCATAAAACAGAGCTTTACCTTTATTCTTGTGATAATATATGACATGAATACATAGAAAATTAGCCTCCCAACAGCTAAATTTGAAGATCACCCAAAAGGGTAATGAAGGGGCACATGTTGGTCTTAGCAAACTGGAACATATTATAAATGAGAAATTTTGCAGAAGAAATAGCATATGACAAGTCATCAAAATATAGAATCAGAAGAAACATGATGACAGTTATGTAGCAAGATTGAAGGATCTTCTTTATAGCAACATTTTTTGAATTATCTGAATATTTTAATGTTGCTGTTCAGTTGTTTCAGTTGTATCCAACTCCTCATGACCTCATTTTTCATTATTAAATTCTATTTTTGATTTATGGGATAAAACAAACATTTCCATAACAGTACAATAAAAAGATGATTGCACATGAAATTGCAAATCTATGATGTACAAGATACCATTCCTTTCAAATATGCAACACAATTCCCATGTAAATTTCTTTCTTTTTTATCCCCACCATGCTAGAGATGGCAGCCATTAAACACAAATAGGTATTTAAACATATACATATATGTGTAAAATTACTGCATACATATTTCTATTTATCAGTTCTTTCTTTGCATATAGATAGTATCTTTCCTCATATGTCCTTTATAATTAATTTGGATATTTATAATAGTCAAAATAACTTATTCATTCAAAGTCTAATCAAAATAACTTTAAGTACAGAATCACAGCACTCTAAAACACACTATTTAATTCTATATTACAAGTGGAATGAGTATACCAAGGAGTTACTTGATTTGCTTGGGATATTGTTAGGAATGAACTCTAGCTTCCCCCACCACCTAATAGTCATAGGTACTCAGTTTATCTAATATTTCTCTGTATATTTCCCATAGTATGCCACTGGGCTGAATAAGAAATGTTTGTTAATGTTTGTCTAGGAGGTGCATTTTCTTAACTCTTCTAGACTACAGTCATTAATTACACAAAATTCAGTTATGTTTTATGTATTTTCCATGCATAGTGCTGTTATCATTTTGTATATTATTTTCTAGGCTCCTATATTAGTTCATATAGACTTTCTCATGTTTCTTTAAATTCTACATGATCTCTCAATTATCAAATCAAATCAAATGGCTTCTTCCTAACCCTGATCAATCTTAACTTTCTTACTGGTGATCACCCTCTCACTACTGAATACTTTCTATTGCCTTTTAGTTCTCTTTCGATCTGTCTGAACAGTCCTTCTCCATCTCCTTTGCTGGATTATCGTCCATGGAATGTCCCGCTATGGATGAACAAGACACTCCTGGGCTATCTTCTCATTTCTAGCTATACTTTCTCACTGGGTTACCTCATCATCTTCTAAGGTTTGATTATTACCTCAGTATTGATGACTTCTATATCTATATATCGAGCATCAGTCTCTCCCTACAGGTCTAGCCTCGTTTTATTTACTACCATTGTAGGTATCTAAAACTCAAAATGTCCAAAACAAAACTAATGCATACCACATTCTATTGTACAATACTTTTTAAACTTCACAAAGATTGCTTTTTTTCTTTTAACAGATTGAAGATTTGCAGCAAACCTTTATCAACTAAGTCTATCAGCACCATTTTTCCAACAGCATATGCTCCCATCATGCCTCTGTGTCACATTTGGTAATTCTTGTAAGATTTCAAACATTATTATGACTAAATCTGTTACGGTGATCTGTGATCAGTGGTCTTTGGTGTACTATTGTAATTGTTTTGTGGCACCACAAACCATGCCCATATAAGACAACAAATTTAATTTACAAGTGTTAATGTGTGTTTTGACTACTCTTGCGCTGGGTCAATGTCTTTCATTCTGGAAGAGGGCTAAAATGACATCACCATGATAAAGTCAAGTTTCAGTGTGTCCAACTGTGTCCAATCAGACCAATATGAGCTCAGAATGTTCTACCACAGATTGGGCACAGATAGTCTGTGTTAACATTTTAGATGGCTACTCCAAATTTGCGCATCCTACATTTCCTCTGAGTTGTTTCAATTTGCTTTGCTCATTGAGCACAGCACCCTTTCTGATGTGGGAACCCCATGCAGAGTGGTCCTGTGCCAATGTCTTCCATGTTGCATAATCAAATCCAAAGTTCTTGAGAAAGACCTTGAGAGTGTCCTTGTATCTCTTCTTCTGACCACCATGTGAGCACTTGCTCCATGTGAGCTCTCTATAAAATAGTCTTTTTGGCTAGCGTACAATGTGACCAGCCCATCTGAGTTGCGCTCTCTGAAGCACAGCCTGAATGCTTGGCAGTTTTCATTCCCACATTTCTCTCTTCATCAAGATTTCCTATTCCTTGAAACACAACAATACTGAAGAATATTATATAGCCATAGTTAATAATGCTGCACCAGAGTTTGAGAGGACTGACTGCAATTTTGAAAGAAGTTCTATTGTGGGTAAAATGCTATCAAACAGCATCTCATGCTACAGAGAACTTTTTCAGAAAAGGAAGAATTGATATGGTAAACTTGATTGTTGTCCTACCTGCAGCCACTCCAACCTTCCACAAGCGCCACCCTGATCAGTCAGCAGCCATCAACATAGAGGCAAGACCTTCCATTAGCAAAAAGATTACACCTTGCTGAAGGCTCAGAGGATGGTTAGCATTTTTTTTTTAAGCAATGAAGTATTTCTTAATTAAGGCATGTACATTTTTGAGATACAATACTACTGTACACTTAATAGAATACGGTATAATGTAAATATAACTTTTGTATGCACTAGGTAATATAAACATAACTTTTATATGCACCAGGAAACAAAAAAAAATAGTGTGATTCCCTTTATTGCAATATTAGTTTTATTCAGTGATTTGGAATTATACCCACAATATTTCTGAAGAATGCCTATATCCTTCCTTCCTAAATCCAACCCTTTCCCACACTTCCCCACATCAATCCAGGGTACCACTATTCTTCCAGTTTTCCAGTTTTGCAACCTCAGTATCATCCTCAACTCCTCATTTTTACTCACATATCTAATAATTGTCAGATAGTCTTGTTTCTATCTCTACAACATCTCTCATATACTGTTCTTTCCTTTCTACTCACAAAAGTCAGCACCCCAAATTCAGGCCCTCATCACATCTCAGCTAGATTCTTATAGAAGCCAGCTAATTGCTACCTCATATCTTTCCCTTCTCTCAATGAGCCTCTGCATAGCTGAAAAAGTGATTTTTCAAGAGTACACATCTGCTCATGTGGTCTTCCATACTCTCTAAACTCCAATGGCTCCATATTACCTTCTGAATCAATGCTAAATTTCTGGCACTAAAAATTCTTCACAATCTGACCTCATCCAGGAGAAGGAGAAGAAGAAGAAGGAGAAGGAGGAGGAGGAGAAGGAGGAAAAGAAGGAGGAGGAGGAAAAGGAGAAGAAAGGGAAAAAAGAAGAAGACATTAATATATTTTTTTAATGCACAGAAGAGAACAGAAACTAGGACAGAAATCAACAGACACAATTAGAGCAGTTTTAAAAGTTACATATATTACATACTTAAACGAGAAAAGCAAGTTATACATAATAGAGATTCACAATTTTATGCACAAACTTTCTTTCATTTGGAAAAACTCATTTCATTTATTGTTTATTGTTCTAAATAAAAATAATTTCTTTTACAAAAGAAAATAATAATAGGTTATATTAGCGTGCAAGCAGAAGTTGTGCAAAGGGTGAAGACAAAAGGTTGCTATTTCAAATCAAATATATTCTGTAAAAGATGAATTTACATCTCAGTCCTTTGACTTCCTAAACAATAACTAGAGGGTTGTTAAGATTAGTGAAGCTTTCCAGCATCAGGGTGGTCTATCAGGAGTCAGAAACGTTTGGCCTCAAGGCCACATGTGCCTCTCTAGGTTCTTAAGTGTGGCCCTTTGACTGAATCCAGACTTGACAGAACAAAGCTACTTAATAAAAGGATTTGTTCTGTAAAACTTGTACTCAGTCAAAAGGCTGCACCCAAGGACCTAGAAGGCCTCATTTGACCTTTAGGACACAGGTTCCCCACCACTGGCTAGTTTAAAATTTTTGGAACTTCAAGGTAACTTTATTTCTCTGGTCAGTTGCCCAGGTGATTATCTGATTCCCCTTAACCATGGCTACCTAGAGATACCAAACATAGGTTCAGGACACTAGGGAGCTCCACCCAATGATTGAAGTATACTCTAGCCTTTGATGAAATCGACCTGGCCCCCTTCAGAGAGAAACTTCACCATTCAGTTCAGAAAATTAAGATCCAGACCACTCATCAGCCATAGTAGTTATGCCCATCTCCTGACAAAAGCTTCAAAGTTTCACCAGGACATAGAGATTAGGAGAGATAAGCCAAGATGAGAAAAGCCCCAAATCTGGCAGCAATGTGCAATTTACTGGACATACAAATATCCAGTATGAAAGAATGAAACAATCTTGAATGATTCTAGAAATATTTCATTTTTCTCCAGAACCATTTTATTTTAGTTCTCTGGATGATCTAATTCCATTTTTTTCCCCAAACAGATTCTTCTTATTCTGAGTCTTTGTTTTTTTAATGTCACATAATAGGTGTGACTCAAAATCTATAAAAGAGATTGAAGCTGAGTCAGTCATCTATCAGGAAAAAGCACTTATAATACATGGTACAGGGTGCAAAGTCATGCAGTCAGTCAGAATACAGAATATTCTGTACATGGAAGAACCAGTAGGCCATTATGGCTAGAATGTAGATTTCTTGAAGGTGACTAGTAATATGTAATATCAGAAAAAAAGTAAGTTTGAGCTTAAATGCCAAAGAGAAGTTTGTATTTCATTATGGAGGCACCTTACTTCTCAAAAAATGATTAAGACATAATCAGACCTGTTCTTTAGCAATAGTACTTGAAGATAGAGGCTAAAGACGGAGGTCAATTAGGGAAGCTACTGCAATAAATCAGGTTTGAGATGATGAGGGCCTAAATTGGTGGTGGCCATGTGAACAGAAAGAAGGGGTCTGGTACAAGAGCTGTGGAAGTAGAAATAGGAAGTATTGTCATAGCAGAAGTGACAAGACTTAAAAATTGTTTGAAATGAAGGATGAAGGGCACTAATGAGTGGAGAATGGCTCAAAGTTGTGAATCCAGTACCTGGAAAGATGGTAGTGCCCTTGATAAAAATAAATAAGTCTAGAAAGGTGACTCACTTCCATTTCCAATTTTCTGATTTCTGTTAACAGTTTATCTACCCTAGAATTCCTAAACTTTTTCTAGGCTTTGTTTCAAGAACAATTTGCTGCTGCTTGTCCTTCATTCCCAACAAGGATGCCATGACATGCAAGTGAATTGGATTTAAGTGAGGGAGGACTGAGCAAAGTCACCAGCCTCATTCTCTCCCCGAGTCACCTAGGTCCAATGGCCAGATATAGATCAGGACACCTGGAGATTGCCTTGGATGCAGTGGGAGACCCTGGCATTTTCAAGTTAAGGTCTTTCACAGGTCTCAGTTTGACTAAGGCAAAGTCTATGCGGTGATTAAGGCTTAATAAGAAATGAAACAAAGTCCTCTTAAATGAGGTCTCTTAGAAAAAAAAAACATCTGAGGGGTAGGGGGGTTTCTGGCCAAAACAGAAACAGTGGCTATTTGCATTCATTCTGAGTCAATTAGGACCCAAACAATATACTACCCACAAGAAGCCTTTCTGAATCCCTGATGCAACTAGTATTCTCCCACTTCCAATGACCTTTTATAGAAAAACAGGCAGACCTTAGGCTGGCCCAGTGGCAGGCTGGGTGGAACAGGTATATTTAGTAAAGACCCCTCAGGGCGTAGAATAGTATATTTAGTGAAAACCTCTCTGGGGCCCCTTGCCTCTGCCCTGCTTGTCTCACCTGGCCCTGAGAAACCAAACAATATTTTTTTTCTTAAAATTCTTTTTGTGCTAGGAGATAGTCCTTGGCAGAGACTGCTTTTGCTTACACCCAGACTGCCTTTACTCACTCCTGTCTCCTTTCTAGACATTACTCCATGTTACCTGACAGTCCTCAAGCAGAAGTCGCTCATTCCCTTATCTCCCCTTTTTCTAAAAGTTGCTCTTGAAGGCTTATTCCTTGTTGCTGGGGTACATATTCCCTGGATAGATTGTATCCTCAAGGTTCAGTCAACGGGCTAAGAGGAAGGGGGTTAGTTAGGGTAAGGATATAGTGGTCAGGGTGTATAAAAGCTGCTGTGCAGGGCACATCCTCACCCTCATCAACCATCGCCATCTTGCGCGCAGGCGGGCATGCCCTTTCTCCAGAAAGTTTAATAAATATCTTTCCTTTTTACTCTTTTGGTCAAGACTCTAATTACATTAAGGGTGTAGTTCCACACATGGCTCGCTTTCCTGAGTCTGGATCTGACTTCACATGTTACCTGTGTGACCCTAGGCAAATCACATATCCCCATTTACTTCAACTTCCTCATCTATGAAATGTGCTGAGAAAAAATGGACAAACCACCCCAGTATCTTTGCCAAGCAAACCACAAATTAGGGCACTAAGAGTAGAACTCGCTGAAAATGACGAAAACAACAACAAAAACAACAGAAAAACATTCGTAGCTAGCTGGGAGTTGCAGCCCAGAGAAAGCTGTGCTTCCCATAGTTCAAAATCAATCTCAGACACCAACTGTGTGATCCTGCGTATTTAACTGTTAGCCTCAGTTTCCTCATCTGTAAAATGAACCATTCCAATACCTTTGCCAAGAAAATCCCAAATGGGATCAAGAAGGGTCAGACACCCCTTAAAAACTACATCGAGAAAAATAAACACTTCGTGGGAGGGAGGGGAGGAGAAATATTGTTTCACTTTTGTCTTTGTAGCCCCTAGAGTCAGACTGGGTGCTTACTGATTGCAAACGTTGGCCTTTCCTCAGGGAATGCTTCCAATGGATACCTGAGTATCTTATCTTTCTTGGTTCACGGTAGTTGAGTAGATTTCCCCATTTGAGAGTCAGTTTCCCCCAGGGCAGGGATTCTCTGGCTTCCTACACATTCCTAGCACTTAGAGAAAGTGTAGACTTTGCTACATTGTTTCTATTTGTATCCCTGCACTTGGAACAGAGCCAGATCACAGGATCGCTGTTAGAGCTGGAAGATCTTGAAGGCAGTGAGTTCCAGCTCATTGTACAGACCGAGGCCCACGGGCGTTAAATGATTTGTGCCAGCTCCAACAGGAGGTGCCCGATGGGCATGGGATCCGCTCTTTTGAGGTGTCCCTGGAAAGCTACGTGAGCTGACTTCAAGGCCACAGTCTGCAGGTGTAAAAGAAAGGGGATTTTAACCCCAGGGGGCGGGGACGTGGAGACAGGTGCCAGTGGTGTTACTATGAGTTCTACAGATGAGGGTCCGAGAAGCTCGGGGCCAGGAGGAGGTACCGCGCCTCCTGCCCTAACAAACAGCACTCGCCCAAGGGCTCCCAGCGGAGACGCGGTGCGGGAATCCTCCCGCACAGCCCCGCCAAGGCAGGGAGAGGCTGGGAGGGAGCGGCGCCTGCGCAGACCGTCTCGAGGGGGGGAGGGGGCGCGGAGCCGGGCAGGGGAGGGAGTGTCATGGCAACAGCGCGCGCTCCCGCCCCTTTCCGCTGGCGGTGGCGGGTGAGGCGGCACGCCGGGCGGCGCGTTGCGTCATCAGGACGCGCACGCGGAGCGCCTCAACGCCTGCCCCGCGGCTTTAGGTCCCCTCCCGGCTGCCGTGGCCCACCGCCTTCGGTGTTTTAATCTCCCCATTCAGCTTCCTTTCCTCCCTCCGTCTCGAGGCTCCGAGACCCCACGTAGGGCGGCCCGCCAAGGAGGACGCGGGCGCCCCGCGCCTCCCTCGCCCGTCCCCCGGCCTCCCCGGGCCAGCCTCGTGTAGGTCTTCTCGTCCCTGCCCGCTTCCTCTCGGCCGGGTTTGCGTTGCGTCAACTTCCGGGCGGGTCCCCGCCAGCCGCCGCCGGGCCTCTGCCTCCGCCGGGCCCTGGTCCCTTTGTGTCCCCGCGGCCTCTGGCGGCGCGGGCCCGGCACGTCCCGCGCGGGGCGGACGGGGGAGGCCGCGCGCTCGCGGCTGGGGGGGCGGGCCGGGGGCGCCGGAGCGGGGCGCGCGGCGGGCGGGGGGCCGAGCGCGTGTCCCCGGCCAGGCCCGGGCGCCAGGCGGCGGGGGCCGCGTCCCCTCCCCCCCAGGCCCGGCGCCCATTGTCCCGCGGCCGGGGGTGGAAGGCTGGGCCGGCCCGCGCGTTCGGGCTCTCACGGCCTCTCTCTGTGTGTGTGTCTGCGTGTCTGTATGTGCTGTGTGTCCGCGTGTCTGGGGGCTGGTTTTGTTCCCCGTAGATCATCCGGGCCGGCTCCCCCTGGCTGGTCGGTAGCTCCCCGTCACCATGAGCCTCTTCAACCTGGACCGGTTCCGCTTTGAGAAGAGGACTAAGGTTCAGGAGCAGCCCGAGCTAGCCCCCCAGCCTCCTCCCCCTCCGCCGCCCCCTCCCCTTCCTCCTCCTCCTCCTCCTCCTCCAGTTGAGCTGCCTTCACCCGTTTCTACCATTATCGAAGATGACGATCTCGAAGGGGGAAAAGGTAGCAGGCCAGGAACACCAGATTCAGATATAACCGAAAAAACAGGTGAGTCCCACCGTGGCAAAATTGTGTAATGTGCTGGAAAGAAGGGCATGTTAAGCACAAAAGAGCCTGTCGTTTTTTATTTTAAACCATGTCCCACCATCACTCCATTGACCTTAGCTCCATACGTCAGAGGCCAGGCTTTGGTGCTGCTGCCTTAGGAGTTGTCGACCAGGTCACGATTGTCCGTCTTCACACTGATCTCAAGACTCCATCCACAGACCCTGTTCAGGGTAACTGCTACATCAGAAGAGTAATAAGTGCCCGAACCTCTGATGAAACAAGGGTAGCCACTGTTTGACCCGCTTCAGTACGGTCACTTTGAGAGAGCCCTGAATTTGGAGTCTTGAACACGTGGTTTCCAGTCTAATTCAACCAGACCGCTTTTCATTTCTAAGACTTTCCTCACTTGTAAAATGGAAAGGAAAGAGGATACTGCAGGGAAGCGCTTACAGGGAAAGCTCCATAGAGGAGATGACATTGGAGCTGTCACAAACTGCAAGTCAGCTTTAGCTGTGGACTAGAAAGGATACCAAATCAGGTCCTAGAAATTACCCTTCCTCCTGGACACCCTCTAGAATGTAGATGAAGTATAAGCACCCTTGTTGGATTTTCTAGGGGAAGTAAAACATTTAGGTGTGAAAGAAAAAAAGTGAGTGAGAACATTGCTTAATTATTTGATATAGATGATTGTGAAAGAATGAGAAGATAAAAGCTGATGTTTTTCTTTTTTTTTTTTCATTGTCTTGAGAATCCTCTCATACCAGGTCAAAGGGCTCTTCTGTGTAGGTCTAGATGGCAGAACTGGGACCAGTGAAAGTTACAGGAAACTTTTTTCCCCCATTACCATAAAGAAGTAACAATTTAGAGTTGCCTGAAAAATGAGTTGGTCGTTTCTGGACATATCCTAGCAGAGACTGGATGTATCACATTCTACTAAGGTATTGTAGAGGGTTTTCTTGGGTGGAAGTGGAACAGGATCACTTCTGAGACCCCTCCTAATTCTTGATTCTATGATTCTCTGCTTTTGGAGCAATAGAGTTCAGAAAGGAAGAAGCTAGAGGTGGAGATTAGTTTTTAGATGAGCTGTAGATTGGATTCAAAGAAAAGAAAGATGAAATCTTTGCATCATATTGCGCTAATCATGAAAAATGCTGTATGCTTCTTCAGGACTTGTAATTTTTTTCCTGTATGTATTTGTAGCCAATGGCTCATTGAGTATTCTTTAGGCAGCATTTAAAATTGAAGATTTTGGTTTGTTTAAATTATCTCCCTAGCCTCACTTTTCAGTAGACAGGAATATAGGATAACAGACAGAAATAGATGATAAGACAGATGAAATTCAGCAATAAGCACTTGGTGTAGTTATAGGGCAAATTATTTTAGACTTGAGATAATTTTAGAACTGTAAGAGCTCTCATGATTCATTTAACCTAACCCCCTCATTTTAGAGATTAGCTAATGGAAGCCCGGAAGGCTAAAGGATTATTAAAGTCAAATATTGGCTCATGTGGAGAACCAGAACTAGAACCCAGGTCTAGATTCAATTATTTTGTAATAACTTAGTAAGTTTTCCCCTCTATTTAAACACTGGGAGAGTGATACTAACAATAATTATGACACTGCTTTGTGGAGCTTACAATTGCGTAAATTTATCTCCATTGCTTCTTCCATTTATCCATTGTTACTCTGCTCACTGCTATAAGTAACCAGCGTACATCCCATCCTAGCTCCTAATTGATACAGTTTTTTCTACTGTCAAATGTTTGTTAGAAATGTGTCAGTAATTTCAATTTTGCATCTCTGTGAAGGTGGGTATCAAGGGAGCTGGTTAACTTCATCTCTTTATTTCCCTTGCTAAAGATTGTTGCTTAGTTCTTCAGTTTTCAGTTCAGTGTTTGTTTTTGCTGTATGTAATGTATTGTGCTAGATTCTATAGATAAAAATAAACAAATTTCTACCCAAGACACTTATTGTCAAGAGATATGGAGGGTTATATCTATATTTTTTTATACAGTGTCTCTGTTTGCATTATTAATGGTAGCCTCAGATTCTGAAAATTTTCGAGAACTGTTCTAGCTGCTTCAGTAGAGACTTGTTACTACAGTATAGGAGGAAACCCTGGATTTGGAGTCAGAAGATCTAGGTCCAATCCTAGCACCTGTATGACCTTGGTCAAGTCATTTCCTCTCTTTGGCCTTAAGTTTGCTGGTGTGTAAAACAGACTAGAGAATTGCTTTTCCAATACTGTATGACCTTTACATTGTTGACAACTAATATATGAAAACAGAGAAATTGAGTTAGAGTGCTCCGTGTTCCCCTCTCACTCATATCTTGGAAGTCATCTGTAAATGGAATGTTCTGCACATCTAGAGGACTTTGGGCATATATTGTGGGACAACTGGTAAAGTTACTGGCATGATGTCTGTAGTAAATTGGATAGAGACAGGGACTGGGCCTTCGATGTCATTGCTATGGGAAACTTCCCTGATGAGCAAAAGGTAGAGATACAGGGCAATAATGGGGATGGAAGGATCAAGTGAGTTTTTAGGATGGGAGCTGTAGACAGTAGGCAATGAACGTAGTAGAGAAGGAGAGATTGAAAGTAAGTAAAAGACTTGCAATGGGGAAGATGGCATTCTGTTGGAGGAAATGGGATAGAATAAGATCAAACCTTGGTAAAGAGTAAGGACACTTTATCACATTAGACAGGTGGAGGAAGAGAGTGGCAGAAGGCATCTGAATGATAGGAGGTGAGGAAGAGGGACGTCACAGTGATTGGCCTCATATTTCCTGTGAAATAAGCCACAAGGCTGTCAGAGAGGGTTGGGATTGGAGCAGTCATGTGAGATTTGAGGAGGGATGAAAGTAGAATTGTCTAGCAACAGTGAGGGCCCAGTTGAGGTTGTGTAACCTAAAATACTTAACTTGATTCAATATCAAGCTCATTTGTTTTATAAATCTTATCTTTCTAGCTGAAATGAATTTTTCTTCTAAAAGTTACAGCACTTTATCTGGTTCTTTCCTTTATCTTTATTAGATTTAGACTGTAAGGTCTTATAATTTTCACCTTCATGGTCTTGCCCATCATAGATGTTTAATATATTTAATTTAACACATAGTTACTATAAAGCTATGTGTTTTATTTTTTTAACTAGGAATAGTGTTTTGAATTATGCCCAAACATGATGATAATTTTTTTGAAATAAGTTTTTGATGTCTTTTGTGTCGCTATCATTTTCCCCCATATCTCCCCCCTCCAGATTTTAGCAGATGGAGGGTAGCTGTTCTAATTCATCAAAAACATACTTTTTGCCTGTAATTGTTTAACATTATTGAGGTAGAAATGCTTCTGAAAAGTATTTTTTGCATTTGAAGTTAGTATAGACATTTAGTTCTGTAAGATTATTTCTCATGGGTATTATCTACAATTAGATCATACTTTTGCCAGGTAAATAGTAGTGCCTTGTTTCTGTGGTTCATGGTCAGAGCAACCCGACCTCATGGAACACACTTAACATGTCTTACTATTCAGATATTTTTTTTCCCCCAAAAGGATGTTTTCATTAAAATAAGTGTATCAATAACCTGAAAAATAAATGGCGTTGTAGAGCATTTTTTTTTCTGGCCTTTTTTTTTAAACTTTGAAAATTAGAAATTTCAGGTTGCCCTGAATCCTTATGTTGAATCCTCTTGTTCCTTAGGTGGTTGTTAACAGTGTTAAAGCAAATGAGCAGATGGTATCTTCAGTTCAGGCCCTCATCAGTTCCCGTGGGTTTAATTACCATCTTTGTGTATTACTACCATAACTATATATACAACCTTAATCTCTCTCTTCAGCTCCATTCTCACATCATCAGCTGCCTACTGGACATTTCAAACTAGATGTTCCACCCATCTCCAATTCAATGTTCAAAATAACTGTTAACGTCTCTGCCAAAATCCACTCCTCTTGCAAACATTCCCATTACTACTGAGGTCACCATGATCCTTCTCACCTTGCCTCATTTAACTCAAATCCACTCCTCTTGTAAACATTCCCATTACTACTGAGGTCACCATGATCATTCTCACCTTGCCTTATTTAACTCCTCACTCTGTATGAGGAGTTAATCAACTGCTAAGTCCTGTTTCCCTTCTATAACATCTCTGTCTCCAAATTGGAACATTTCCCTGCCTCATCTTTTCCCTCTCTAATCCATTTTCCAAAGTTGGCCAAGCAATGTCACTAAAGCATAGGTGTGACAATTATCAACCATGTTCTAAAACTCCAAAAGCTGTCTATTACTTCTAGTAGCAAAAATAAATTGTTTGGTATTTAAAGTCCTTCACAGCCTGGCCCCAATTTACCTTTCCCACTTTGATCATGTATATATCCTATGTGTAGATACGTGTTTGCATGTTTCTCCCCATTAGATTATAGGGTCCTTGATGACAAGAACTATTTTTATCTTTCAGTGCTACCTTTTCTTTCAGTGCTTGACACACAGTAAGTCCTTAATAAATCCTTGTTGACATGTGTTATATCACTTCTGGAACTCTTACTATTCAGTTAATTTATTATTTATTCTATACAGTACTCCATTTCCCATCTCTGTCTTTGGATTGACTCTCTTCTATGCCTGGAAAGAATTCCTTTCTCAAATAAGATTCTTTAATTTCCTTAATGACTTAGTTCATAGTATGACCATAAAACTTAGCATCCTGCCCAAAGCTAATGTTCTCCCCTTCAAACCATCTTGTATCTATTCTGTATGTGTAAATATGTGCACATATTCCCTAGTAGAAGAACCCTGAAAGCAGAGATTGTATCCCCACAGTCTAGCACAATGCCTGACAACAGTAGGTACTTAATGCTTATTGACTGATATAGGACACAAGTAATGGTATATTCTCAGAGGTTGTAGAAAAAGTTGGGCAAGGACACAAAGTTTTGAGGTATAGAGAAGAAATGAAATTAGGAGGATTGCTTTACTCTCACCTGTTCAAAGATAGGTGAATGAGGGTGGAGTTGCTGGCTCCAGGAGAGCTTGGAATGTCCAAATAAGAAGCTCAAAAAAGAATAAATGAAAAAACAGATAAAGATGTAATGAACCCACTCAGCAGTTTCTCTATCTTTCTCCAGTAGCACTTGGGAGCTTGCAAATAGGAGAGAAAGTGTTTGTAGAAGTGGTCCAAGGTGGAAACACAAGAAAGCAAGGGTTTCAAAAGAGGAAAGATGACAAGTGTCTTTGAAATGGGTGACTGGGCAAGACTATCAAAAGAATGAAGTGAGAACAGAGGTGAAAGCTAGGTGGAAGAGGGACTGGTGATCACGAAGAAGTGAGGGGCAGGGGCAGGGGGAAGGGTGTAGCTGAAGTTGAGAAAATGGCAGGGGCTCACCTGCACTCCAAATTCTTTGCTTTTCTGCTAAGTAACAAGCATTATGTCCCAAGCATTGTGCTAAGCATGGGGATTACCCAAGGAGCTCACTATCCAAGGGGGAAAAGCAACATGCAAATAACAAGCAGAAAGGTAAATGGAAGGTAATCTCAGAAGGAAGGAACTTGAAGTGGGAGGAGAAAGGGGAAAAGCCTCCTGCAGAAGGTGGGAACTGTGCTGAGTCCTGAAGGAAGCTTAAGAGGTGGAGGTGAGGAGAAAGAGCCTTGTTTTCCATCAGTGCTAGCTGCTGAAGAAGGGGCAGAATGGCGTGTAGGCCGGAGTGTCTGGATCAGAGTGTATGTGTAAGAACGCCAGGAAGGGACGAAGGGTCAAAGTGGTGAAAGGCTTTAAATGCCAAACAGATGATTTTATATTGGTTGCTGGGTGTAACACTGAACCACTTCAGTTTACCAAATAGTAGAGTAACATCCCTGCTACGTAATAACAGCTTTTAATAAATGCTTTTCAACTGACCTTATTTTGACAACAAAAATAGAGGAAAGACTTGAGACAAGACCAAGTAGAAGGGCACAAAAATGTCTAGATGTGAGTTACTAAGGGATGCATAAAAGTGAGGGCTAAGTAAGGAGAAAGAAGAGAATGTATGTAAGATGTTGGAAAAGTAGAAGTGACAGGAATTTCATGACAGATTTATAAGTGCAGGGAGTGACAGTAAAGAGCTGAAGACCAGGTTGAGAGGATGGTAGTACCCTTTTGAACAGTAGGAAAGTTGGGGAAAGGGAGAGCAATTGAGAAGAAAGTGAATTGGTTCTGTTTTAGATGTCTAAATTAGTTGAATTTCAATTTGAGGTGCTTGGGAGATATTCAAAAGGTAGTTGGAGGTGTAAGATTAGAGCTCAGGAGAGATTAGAGCTAGATAAATAGACAAATCTTCATAGAGATGATGAACTGCCATGGGAGCTGATAAGATCACCCAGTGAGACAGTATAGAAGGAGAAGAGGAACAGGGGCACTTGAGGAAACAGACCCAGAGAAGCTAATTGATTTGCCTGAGGTCAGACATGTCAATCAATAAGCATTTATTATGTTGCCACTGTGCCAGTGGCAACCTGCCTGAAAGGAAACTACATTCTAATGGGAGAGAAAACATACAAATAAATGTGTGCATGTGTGTGCATATGAACTCATATATTATGTGTATGTACAATGTATTTTACGTATATGTGGAGAAGAGGATACAAGATAAACTTTGGGGATAAGCCATTATCAGAAAATTGAAACATCAGAAACAGATAGTACAGAAAGCACTGTTAGAAATAGAAAAGGTGGCAATCAAGCTCAGTTTACAGGAAATCAGCAATTCTAAGTTATGGAAGGAGCAAGAACATGGGAACTTGATAAGATATTAAATGGCAATGTCAGGATTTGAGCCAAGGTCTTGCCTCCAATTCCAGATCCAGTGCCCTTTCCAGTGTACTATATCCTGGACATGGATGGTGACATCAGATATGACCATCCCTGTGTATTAACTGAATCAGTTAGGAGCTAGGATGGGAGGCAGGCAGAGAAGAAATGGATGGCAGGATTTAAGGAACTGAGACCTCAAGGTGTTAGAAAGGAATGAGAATGCTGGAGTCAAGGAGAGGTAACTTTGTGAAGAGAGAAAGATTAGGGAAAACACTTGAGATGTCAGTAGATGAAAACCAGCAAGAATCCAGGGTTATTACGATATCCTCAAGAATGATGTCATTTTATTCCACCATCATATTTAGACAGTGTGGTCTCATGGATAAAGCAGGCTTCAAAGCCAGGAAGCCCTAGTCCAGTCTCTAATATCCTGGCTGTGTGATCATGGGCAATCCACTTCACATCTCAGTACAAAGAAGGTATTGACCAGCACTGGTGGAGGGAGTTTTGCACACTAGTGTTAAAAGCCAGCTTTGTGCAGAAAGCCCTTTTCAGTGATTTTTAGCACTGTAACATTTTTGTCTCACCTTTAATCCTCCTATTGACTGTCCTTGGGACAGCTAGATGGTTTAGTAGAGAAGTCAGGAAGACCTACATTCAAATGTGGCCTCAGCCACTTAAGTAACTGTGACTCTGGGCAAGTCACTTCACTCTGTTTGCCCCTGTTGTAAAATGAGCTGACCAACCACTCCAGTATCTGCCAAGAAAACCCCAAACAGGGTCATGAGGAGTTGAAGAATCAGACATGACTCGGATCAACCAAAGAATAAAATGACGGTCTGATTCTTAGGGCCAAGCAAGCTGTTAGGGGTTTTTTATTTACTCTGACTTTTTCTTGCCTCATAAACAGGAGGTGCTAAAGAAAGATTACATTTTTATTAAGATTTGGAAGAAATACAGTAAGCATTTATGGCTTGGAGTTAGTGTGTTTTCTATCATTTCATACAACTCCTTTTTGGACTTGGGAGTTAGATCTGCTCAGACTTTGGTACTGACTAGGTATGATGTTAGACAAGTTACTTAACCACTGGGCATCCCTTTTCTCATTTAAAGTGAGTTATACCAAGTGTTATTTTAGTTTCTTGCTATAAAATTATAGTTTTGCGATATAGAATTTGATATATAATGTGAAGTTTTCTACAATTAATTCAGTAGACAGTGGAACTTGTAGTGTTTGTGTGACCCACTTTTGGATATAAATGTATATTACATATATGGGATCTGTACATCATCTTAAATTTTGAGTGATCATTTTTATGGGGGGGGGTGCTATGATTTCATCTGTCTAGATCTCCCAATGAGAAAAATTAACTATACATAATGTACATGAGTATTTATAGTCTTAGAAAGTTACTTGGGAAATCTAGAGATTATGTGTACTGTGTATGTCACAGGTGAGAACTCCAGGTATCATGATTCAAAAGTAAGCCTTATCCATTATTCCATTTTGCCTTTCATTTATGATTTTTAAAATTTCCTTGAAAATACCATTTATGCCATTGTGGTTTTTATATGTACTTTAATCTTGTTTACAAAACAATACTTAGTGGAACCCTTAGCACAGTATGTTTTATGTTGACTCACCTATGAACGTATTTAAATATAAATATTTTTACCTCTGTATTTTTATTTCATTTGCAGTTCTTCCTATGCTAAGATCTAGTAATTTAACTGAAAATGAATTCATCTTACAAAGTAGATAGAATGATTTCATATCTTCACAGTGATGTGGCACATCTTAGCTTTTTTGTGTTGGTCAGGTCACTTGATGTTAGTGAGTGGTTAATTTTTGTTAATTTTCTCTCATAAGCCATTATTAGTCTGCGTAATAGTTCTAATTTCCAGAATATGATTATAACTCTTTAACTTTTTCAGAGTGTTAAAGACTAAGCAATGTCTTAGGTTTAGGATCTTTTACAACAGAGAAACTTTTATCTATTTCACTTGTGTGGTTACGTTAAATACAAACTAGCATGCAGTTCAGATACAGTAGTCTTCTTTTGATGAGTGTCATCCGAATTCCCTTTGCTAAAAGGGAAAATTAATGTCCTCTCCCATTTGGTATTGCCAGACTCCCTGTGAAGAGGCCGTATTAGAGAACCAGATCATAGAACACTGAAACCTTAAAGTTGAGAGCAACTTTAGCAGTCCTCTATTCTAGCCCTTCCTGTTAGCACGTTAAGAATGTACAGTTTAGGGAACAGGCCCACTGAGTAAGGTTAAGGGACTTGCTTAAAGCCACACAATTTTAACTGGATACACTGTTCTAGAATCTGTATTTCCCAGTCCCAAATCTGTATCCTTTTCACTCCCATAACTGCCTCATTTGAACCACAATAGTGCATCTGTAGTCTTCTAGGTAGTCCTGGAGACCCTCCACATTCACATAATTTGCCTTTTGTGTTGTCACAACCACCTCCTCTCTAAGTAATGACTTAATAGCTCTTTGTTTTTGACTAAGCTGTGAGGGTTACAGAGCTGTTGGAAAAGCTTGGAATAATGGGTGTGGCCACCTGCAGCTAAAATTTGCTTAGTTCAGGTATTTTGGTTTCTGGCAGTTTGGCGTTTGGGGTCTCTGGGAGGGATGCAGCTGGAAGCCAGTTTGACCAAGCTCCCCCCTTAGTATGGCCTTACTTAGTGTTCATCGTTCGGGACATTGTTTCTCCCTTTTGCATACATAAGACACCCTCCATTTTTGGTTTGTGTTGCTTCTCTTGGGTGTAGCTGCTTGAAATTCATCGCTCTGCTCAAATGCTGTCCTCAGAATGACGGTTTTCTTGATCTTGTCCCATCCAGGTTGTCAGTATAATATGCTCTCCCTCCTAATATCACTTTGTATTTATTTTATCTGTATGCCTACAGGATTGGGCTCCATTCTCTGCACTCTCTGTACAATACTTCCCCACACCCACCTCCACCCCAGCCCCTTTAGAATCAGGTCCTTAAGGGTAAGGAAGGCTCCTTTTTTTTGTCTTTTTAACTTGTGTGCATAGGTAGGAGGGGGTGATGGCTTTAAGTGTTTGTTGAATTGAATTTCAAATTTATATAAATTGTCTATGAAGGGTTAAATTTATTATTATTCACATTTTAAGTTGGTTAAGTTGGTTCTAGTTCTAGACCTAGAAATGTGCTCTGGTTTTTTTTTTTTTTCCAAGGGGAGGAAGGTGTACAGTATGGAGAAAGGTAGCAGACACTTTCCAAATAGAGTACCAAATCTCCTTTAACCAGTTACAAAAACACGGGTAGTGTAGAACTTCTGCTACTTTGAATAGCCCAAACTAAAAAAGTATTTTTATAATCTCATCTGGCCTCTCAGCAGCTGTTTTGAACATTAGCAAAAAACAAAACTACAACTTAATTTTGGTCTTTTTCTTTCATTAGCAAGTACTGATAATACTTGGGCTCTGCTGTGTATATGCAGTTCTTGATGTCTCTCATCTTGGATACTTAAATGGATCTGTGATCTCATTGATTCTAGATTTCCCTTCATAATGTCTATAGTAAAGGTTTTGTAGAAATCTTAGCAAACTCTAGAAACTGATGTTTTGAGGTTCTCTTATCTAGTCTAGGTTTGGAGAAATCACTCAAAAGCTCCATTCTTTCAGATTGTGTGTTTCTTGAATTTATAGTGGTTGGTCAGATTGGGATTTAGGTGAGAAGCAGGAAGAAATGTTTCATTGTGAAAAGCACATTGGACTGAGTTAGAACTGAGTATGAGTACCTAGTAGCTGATGGGCCTTTGGGGATTTGTGTTTGGTTTGGACTAGATGATCCTTCCAGCCTTTGACATTTTATGGTGCTATGAAAATGAAGATTTTATGTTGTAAATTGACTTGTGTTAAAAAATACTTGAGTGGTATCTTTTCTGACTTGTGTTGGGTTTATGGGACAGAAAGAAAGGATGAATTTATATACTAAAATAGACAAATCAAAAGAAAGAGATGAAGGGAAAAATAGGACATAAAATAAAGGATTTCCTGAATTAATCAGCTCTCTCCAATTTAAAAGTTTTTGTTAAAATACAGCACCTTGCTTATTATCAAATTATAAAAAATAAAGATGCTTGTCTGCAACCATCGTCTTGAAATTTAAAAAAACTGAATTAACTGAGTTCAGTTTTGAAAGAGGAAGTGAGGCAGGGAGCATATATCCTCCTGATCAAAGAGACATTGGTGCCATGTTGGTCAGCTTGAAACAAATTGATGCTACCTGGTTGCGTGGAAGACTTGTGAGGCTCTTCTGAGGTAGGGAAGCCTGTACTTCTCTATAGTGTTCATAAACAGGATGGTGCCTGTACTCTGTTTTTGTACTTTCTTGCCCTAGAGTTTTTAGTATTTTAGCAAGCATTTCCCTCAAAAAGATGGTTAAAATGTATTTTGATGTTCAAAGGGCCATGCTTCAGATAAATAGAAAATTCAATGATGCAGATCCCAAAGAGCATCCTGGCTCTTGCTATGTAATATTAGCCTTTTCTTTTTACACACATGGAGCTTCCACTGCCCAGCTACAGTAGTTAGTGGGGTCCAGAGTTTTCTAGGCCGCCTCTTTTTTTTCAAATCCAAGAGACCATGAAAGGTTTTGACTTTGGTTATGCAAAAACCAACTACCAGCACCTGACTGCAGGAGATCACGGTTCGCACAGGAAAGCCCCCTTCTTTACCTGCTCTGTTGGTGTTCCCCATTGGAACATCTGCTCTTTATGCTCTTTATTCCATTCCAGAATTCAGTGCCTTAGACACATACAACTCTGGCCTGGTCCTGGGGTCTGATAATAAATATTTCAGTGTCTTCATAGGGCCCTTGCAGCTTTAAATTTGTAACCCAATGGTCATGCTGTATTAGCTAAGAGAAATCTCTGTCTTATGTTTGTAAATCAAAAAAGACCTTTATCATGACTTACACGCCAAAATGGTTGTCACTTCAGTTTTCTTGTGAAATCTCTACTGTGATGTTTAAATACTTGACCTTTTCTAGAAGTCTCTTGAAGCTTCATAGGTCACTCATCAACCTCTTTGTCCTTCTCTAATTAAATTTTCTTTTCCTCAAGCACCAATATTCAAGTTGAATTTTAAAAATAGCCATAGTTTTTATTGTGAGTTTTTTGTGATTTAATGAATGGTACAGTAATGTTTGTATTTTTTTAATTTCTTATATATAGTAAATATCTTAGCTAGATTATGGATTAAATAGGACTTTTTATACCATTGTGGAAACCTAACCACCATAACATTGTTTCTTTGGGAAAATGTGTTTGTTATTCAAAATAGCTGATTTAGAGGTGAACTTTAGAATATATAACTCATTTACAATTTCCTGTGCACTGCATTGTATGATGTGGAGCTCCCTATATCCTGAACATAATAATTTATCCTGTTACTATTAATTCATGGTCACCATTTTGAAAGTGGCATACTTGTGCTTGCTTGCTGTAGGTATTATTTGTAACTGGTAGTGGTGGGACATAGTTGGCCATCATTCCTCTATGGGCTTTTGCACACCACATTATTAGAGAATCTCTTGGGCTTAGCACAATTTCTAACAATTGTCTTTTCATCTAGGAATAGGCTGATTTTGTTACTTTGTTAAAACCGTTTAGGGTATGGAATGTGTTCAGAAATTCACTGGGAAAAGGACCTATATGAACAAAAATATTTATACCTGCTCCTTTCTGGTGGCAAACAATTGGAAACTGAAGAGGATACCCATCCATTGGGAAATAGCTGACCACATTATATTGTATGATTGTGATGAAATGCATACTACTGTACTATAAGAAATGTCGAAAGGGACAGTTTCATAAAAATCTGGATTTATATGAACTAATGCAAAGTTCATTTATATGAACTGAGCAAAAAGCAGAACAGTCTACACATAACAGATCATCAGCTGTGAAAGATGTAACTGCTGTGATTTACGTCAGTTCTAAAGAACTTACGTTGAAAAGTGCTATCCACTTCAGATAGGAAAAGAGATAGACTGAGTGTATATTGAAGCATACTTTTTTCCTCTTTATTTTTCTTGCTTTTTTCTGCAACTTGGCTCATGTTGAAATATGTTTTGTGTAACTTTATATGTTTAACAGAGATCATAGTTTTGCCTTCTCATTTGAGTGAGGGGAGTTAGGCCTGAGATCCTGTGATCTTGTGGTTCTCTTATGTGAATCTGGTAAAATAAACATAGTTTAGAAACCTTAGTTTTGAGGTGGAACTTGGACGTAGATGAAGAGGCCACAGGGGAGGGGGTTGGCAGGAAGAATAAATAAGAATTGAGAATTTGGGAGACATGAGATGTTGGTGAGGTGCCACAGTAGAAGGTTTGGGGGCATCGGAGAGCACCACAGGTGCCAAGAGGTAGAAGAGTAGTGTGGGAATGAAGGGGGTTCAAGGACAAAATTTGCAGTTTTGCTTATAGCAGAAAACTATTCTTTACTCTCTTTTGTGATATGCTTAAGTCCTGTAATTTCTATTTTAGTAGAGAAGCAACCAAGTGCAGTTTGGGAACTAGTTTAATCCTTATTGGAAATCACCTGGCCTCCACTCATTCTGTAAATGAGGAAATGGTCTTAGATAGGAAGTAGCTTGCCATATGTCACGCAGATAGTGACTTGGGATTTGAATGACTCCGTTGTCCTGTCTCATTTTGTGGTAAATAGAAATGCAAGTTTTGCTATCTAAATGCCCTTTAATAACTAACTTTTCTTCCTCATACAGAAGACTCCAGTGTACCAGAAACTCCTGAGCCTGAAAGAAAGTCAGAGGTATCATATTTCAGGAATCAAAAAGGAATACAGTTTATTGATTTATCTTCTGATAGCGAAGATTTTGGCTCCCCAAATTGTTCCAGTAGAAATCAAGACGAAATCTCTTCAAGAGAACCAGTGATTATAGTGTAAGTAGAGTATTTTATTTTCAGTCCCCTTTTTGAATGACATTTTATGAATGATCCAGGTGCTACACTTGTCCATCTTTCTTTTAGTTTGGTCATTTCCTTGGTTTAAGATAGATCTTAGACCAAATTTCACTTTTTTTTTCTTTTTTAATTACAGACTGCATTTCCTTACCTCACCCAGGCTGCAAATACAGAGGCCACTCATGGGTCCACTAGTAATCCACTTTGGAGCTTTGACTTCCTCTTTTTCTGACTTGGGTCATCTCTCATTTCCTAAGGCAACCTAATGGTCCTATATTCCTAGGGACTTTCTCATATTGATATCACATATAGTGAGGACACTCCATTAGCCTAATCTACTGCAGCTCATAACTCCTGATTTTGAGAGATATATACCATCCTCAGCCATTCTGATAGTTGGAATTGCAGATAGGCTATGCCCAGCTACAAGTTTGACTTTTTAGGGTAGTTTCATGCATATAGTTTCTGAAGAAATTTAACTTACAAGTAAATTTCATATTTAGTTAGCTTGAACATTATAGATACTTATTTTACTCTGTGTGTGTAAAATAAGCATTGTAATAGGCATTCTTTAGCAAAGTGTCAAAGTGATAAAACATCTGTATTCATTTGAATTAATTGGGTGGGGGTGTATCCACAGACACACATTTTGTTGATATTTTTGTGTGCTTTATATATAGAGTAGGATATCCCTTCAGCTGATTCTAAGAAAAGCTAGGTTTGTCAATAAAACTTTTCATGTCCATTGAGTAATTTTTATTAGACTATTAAATATAATCTCAATGATTATTTGTAAAAAAAAATACTATGGTAAGAATTCTTAGGTAAGAAAATATTTCTATGTGGAGAAAAGTTTTCAATTGTGAAATCTGATATTTGGGGATAATTTGTTACTTAAGTTTTTTAAAAAATTAATTAGTTTGCCTTGTATACTCAAATGAAAATTACAAAATACAAAAAAAAAGACTTGTGTTTTTTTACTTTTTCTGTAATGGACATTAGTTTGTTGGCCTGAGGCTATCATATAAGAATAAAAGACCCCAAGAATTGGACTTAACTCTGAGGGGGCAGAATAACTGTCACAGGAAAAGAAATGATGGCAATCTTTTGGCCAAAAGGTTTTTTATTGCCTTATTTTTGTAGGATCGTTGTCTTGTTTTACATTTGAAATGATATAAGCAAATCTGATTTCCATAAAGAAACCTAATATATTGGGAAATATTCCTGACCCAGTATTTGATGCTTTCTTTTTAGAAGCGACTTCAGATATCACATTTAATCCATCACACATTTTATATCTATATAACCAATTGATTTGGCAAAAAGAAATAAGATGACCTATGGTTGTTTTAAGAATGAAGATGTGTGTGGCAAATAACAAGCGAAAAGTCAGTGGACCTTGGTTACCTCTTGTTAAACAATGAGTTTAGACCCACATGATCTCCGGGATTCTTCCAAAGTGCTAATGTTCTAGTGTTCTTTGGTTCTTTTGTGGTTGTGCTGTCACACCCCTCATGTCCCCCTTCCCCCCCCATGCAGGCATAATGTCTTCTCCTTTTGTCAGTGATTCAGAATGAAAAGGCTATTCAGAGTGAGCATTTGAACTGAACTATTGGGAAATCTTCAGTCACTTAGACTTTACTCGTCTGATGCCATCGTAGTCTCTCTGAAGCACTAGAACAGGAAACGTGTATGGAAAACTTGAGGGGAAGGGGAAGTAGAGGTCAAACTCCATCATCCTCATCTTCTTCCTCTCCTGCACTTGTAAAGTTCTAACGTTTTCAGAGGGAAAGAAGATGGAGAGAGAAGACAAGGTGACTTCTGTAGGCCTTGCTCACTAGTCCTCTGAGATGGGCAAATTGAGTCAATTTCAGTAGTATGTATGTGGGAAATGCTGATTTATACACTTAACTGTTATTTATGAAAAAGTTCTTACTAAATTTCTGGTAAGTAAAGACTGATTTTAATGGTGGCAAAAAAAAGAACTTTTTTATATTATATAGAATGCATTATAGGGAAAATTTTCATTTCTTCAACTCCTATTGCCTTCCCTTTCAAACCCTATAACTATTTTACATATATTTGTATTTATTCTCAGTATGTCTGTAATTATCCTTGTTGTCTCCCCCATTGGCTTGTTTCGTTGTAACTCCAGCACTTGGCACAGTGCCTGGCACATAGTAGTCCATCAATAATTGTTTATTATTCAAAGTAGCACTTTTAATGAATAGAAATGTCTTTTCTCCTGAAAATGATGCCAGTTCGGAGCAGTCTGAAGATGAACAGACTGAAGAATATCCTGATATGACACAAAGAAATGATGATGATATCTCAGAATTGGAAGACCTTAAAGATGCAAAGCTTCAGACTTTGAAGGAACTATTTCCACAAGGAAGTGACAGTGATTTAATTAAGGTAACAATTAGTTTACTTGGGGGAAAAAAGGTTTTCTCCCATGATTCTGTTAGAGATTGTTGCTAACCATTTTAAAATACCTTACATTTGGGGAAGCACAATAAAATTTATTAACTTTCATATTTTGAACAAATATTGCATTGTGTAATATATGATGTAATTATATATAATAATACATAATTATTATATGTAATGTGTAATTCTATTATATGTATTATTGTAACACGCAATACGATACGCTGAAATAATAAATGCCAATAACTTGTCTAGAGGTAAAAATCTCATGTTATATAGACCTGGGTGGGTGATATAATCCCAAGTATTTTTGACTTTTGAATATTCTTCTTTGGTCTAGTTCTGTGATTTCACTGATACAAGAAAAACCTAGTGAAAAAACACCAGTCATGGACTTAGATCAGTGACTTATATATCTCGGAGCACTGAAGGGCTTAGTGACAGTAATGCTGTCTCTCATGTATTGGCATGGTGATTTCATTACATAGGTGCTCCTCATTAGACAAGTCATTTCATTTCTCTGGGCTTCAGTTTCCTTATCTGTAAACTGATGACATCAGACAAGATTCCATCTTCCATTTCAAATGCTGTGATTAGAAATCAGGGACAGCTAGGTGGTGCAGTGGATAGCGCACCAGTGCAGGAGTCAGGAGGAACTGAGTTCAAATGTCATCTCAGACACTTGACACTCACTACCTGGGCAAGTCACTTAACCCCAATTGCCTCATCCTGGGTCATCTCCAGTCATCCTGAAGAATATCTGATCACTGGATTCAGATGGCTTTGGAGGAGAAGTGAGGCTGGTGACCTGCACAGCTCTCCCACGCTCAAAACAAAGTCAAGTGCAAGTCATGTCATCATTTCTCTAATGGCATGGTCTTCTTCGGTAATGAAGGATGAACATACACTCTAGGAATCAATATATTTTAGTGGGCAAGGGTAATACAAGTATATCTCACATTTTAAGAATAAGTGAAAATCGTAATGAAGTCTGTGAAGCAGGGAATATGTGTTGCATTGTAGTTGGGGAAAGCCCTGACTTTGGACTCAGAGAACTTAGACTTGACTGCCTCTTTTTTCTGTGTGGGCCTGGAGAAGATTGTTTACTTCTTTCCTCTTTATTCTTCATATCTAGGACAATGGTGGAGCTGATGTGCAAGGTGTCAAAGCTTGCCTAGATGACATTTAAGTCTTCTTGAAGCCCAAAAGTCTTTTGATTCTCTGTTTTATATTATTTGATCCCTGTTACTGTAACTGTTCCAACAGTGTTACCTTACCACTGGCCCTGAGAATGATGGCAAAGTGATTAGTAATAGGAGTGTTGTTGTTTAGGTAGTCTCCTTCTTGTTTTTGGTCTTTTCTATGGCAAGTTAGGGATGCTGTCACTATTTGATGGTGCAGTGGTGACTCAGAGGCAGCCAGCTTAAGACTCCAAAGTAAATTTCTGCATGAGTTCCAGCTTCCTATATGATGAATGTGTTGGAAAACAACAGTGTAAAGCATAATAAAGGTCCAGATCTCCTCTTGTGCTGCCTCACCAAGGTTTTTTATTGGTTCATTAGGGGAATTTGTTTTCCATTTCTGGTTTTATACTTTGTTGATAGAAAAATAGACTTTAGTGGATGAAATTTTAGTTCACATAGGCTTTTACAGGTATGTTTTATTCTTATAGTGGTAATTCTGGTTTTTGAGTGATTTGTGCATATCTGATAATCTGGATTGCTTTATCACTCATTAAGACAGTTTCCTTAAAGTACTCTTTATTTTAAAGAGGAGATAATGTACATGATGAAGGTGCGCAGTCATTTATTGAGGCAGCAAGATGGTGTAGTGGATAAAGAGCTGGGCCTGGAGTTAGGAAGATCAGAGTTCAGATCCTCCTCGGACACCGGCCATGTGACTCTAGACAAGTCCCTCAATCTCTGACGGCCTGAGCTACTTCATCAGGAAAACTGCACTTCCTGCTCCTTTCTGCCTTGATTTTAGGATCAAGTGAGATAATTGTGAAGGATTTTGCAAACTTCCAAGTGCTAAGCAATTCCAACTGTTACATTAATGTTTTAGATGGGTGCATTTACCAAGTAACCTGTTTATCGTAAGTGGCATTGGTAGATAAAGATCCACCTGGGCAAGTATCTTAGGAACTCTAGCTGCAGAATATTTAAAGAATGTCATGGATTTATAGATTAATGCTTTACAATGATTAGGCATTCAGCAAGAAAGCTTTTTTTTTTTTTTTAACATTTTTAAACAAAATGCCATATACAGTAAAATAATTTGAGACACCTCTGAAGGACTTATGAAAAATGCTATCATCTCCAGAGAAAGAACAGGTGGACTCTGAATGCATTTTGAAGCATATTTTTTCTTTACTTTCTTATTTTTTTGTTGTTTTTTTCTTTTTTGGTTTGGGGTTTTTTTTAGTCTTTTCTTTTACAACTTGACTAATGTGGAAATATGTTTGCATGACTGCACATGTATAACATATAACAAATTGCTTGCATTCTTAATAAGGGGGAAAGGGAAGGAGGAAGAGAATTTGGAATGCAAATTTTTAAAAAAAATGTTAAAAATTGTTTTTACATATAATTGGGGAAAAATATTAAATCAAGAAAAATACTAAGTAGAAAATTACTCAAGCTGAGACAACAGGAAATTTGACTTTTTTAGCTTTTTTGAAGGTGATGGAAAAGGTAAGTTTCAGTGGCTTTTAAAAGGTATTTTAAAGGCTTGGGCTATGAGTTTGAAACAGAATTGATTATGCTTATAATAAAGAAGAACTGCCGTGGGTTTTTAAAAAAATTTCTTATCTTTTTATTTCACCTTCATTTCTAAATATATTCTTTCCACCTCTCCTCCTGCATTCCCTAGAACAAAGAACAAAAAAGAAGGAAATGAAGCAGTTCTACAAGACTAGCAAATTACCGGAACCTAGTAGTATAGTTAGTGTTGCCTAGCTCTGCAAAGAAGAGTTGGTGCTTATGCCATAAGCATTTAGGACATGGAGAGGTACTTAAAACAAATCCCAGAGTTGAACATGTAGAGTTTGAACTAGTTGGGAAGAGGTCAGAGCTTAAATTGGAATCTTGATTATCTCATTGTATACAGAAAAACTGTATGAATAATCTTAATTTTTAAAAAATACATGCCATTAATATTGCTGTGGGAATAAAGAGAAAATCTAACATGTTGAATCTTTTAAAAGTCTAAATTTTAACTGTGATTTTAGAATCAGTTTATTGTAGTGGAAAATGCTTATTATTAGAGCAATTATCAAAACAATCTTATGTGAAAAATTGGTATATTGAAATATTTAAATCATTGGGAAAATATTGATTTTTTTCAGTGTGTGTGTGTGTGTGTGTGTGTGTAGAGATCCACACAATGTTTAGGTATGAAGCAGAAGGGTTTTGTTTGGGGGGGGGTTTTAATACAGTAGAAAATTTCTCATGCTACCATAGTAGATAATTTGGCTTTTTAAGTTTATGAAGTAGATAGTAAAGTGGGTAGCTTTTGAGGTTTCAGTGTTTTTGCCTTTCATTGTATCGCCCATCACTTAGCATAGTAGCACAATGTCTGGCATATAATAAGGTGCTTCCTAAATGCTTTAGGACTGAATTACTTACTTTTGAACTTTTTTTCCCCTCACATTTTTGAAAAAGTGTCAGGAATGAGTAAACTCAAAGCTCTGGCTTCTGCTATATATCCTTATGCTTTTATCTCTCTGCAGTGCTTATTCTTTAAATATGTCAAACTGTTACTTAATAAACTTGGCTTACAGTCTCTGCTTAATTGTTAAAATTAACTTTTTATCTTTTTTTATCAGTTGATTGAATCAACAAGCACAATGGATGGAGCAATAGCTGCTGCATTGCTGATGTTTGGTGAAGGTATGTCTGAATTGCTATTCGGTTAGGTCAGTTGATAAATTGTATAGGAGTCAAGAGCCCTTCTCTGAAAGGATCTATTGTGGCCAGCAGCTGCCATGTTTAGAATCCTGTTCAACTCCACTTCCTTCTACTTGTGGTCTCAGCTTTTGCTCTAAAACAAAACCTGCGTATTTCTAGTTTTCCAGAAAGTTGTAGTTATCCCGTATCTCTAAAACTTTAGGGTGTTCTCAGAACAGTAATTTTGCATTTATAATCAGTTGTCTGCTTTAAAAACAGTTTGTCATTCTGTTATAAGAATTACTTTATCCTTATAGTGTCATCTTTAGCTGCCAGTGATGTAGGGGCTCTGGCACATGAAACCCTCAGTTGACTCACACACTCACAAGTTTTGCTTTTTTACGCAGAAAGATGTAGATCAAAAAGAAAATAATCTCATTGGATCATAGATTTAGAGGTAAGGATGCTAGGGGTCACCTAAGTTAAACTCATATTTTACAGATGAGGAAATATGGGCTGAGGCCTAAAGAGGTTGTGACTTTCCAAGGTTGCATAGGTAAAATTCTTTCAGATGCTTGCCTTTTTTTGAGGTAGGGAGAGGGGAGGCAGTTGGGCTTAAGTAACTTGCCCAGGGTCACACAACTAATAAGGGTCTGGCTGACTTTGAGCTCAATTCCTCCTGACCCCAGTGCTGTGTCCACTGTGCCACATAGCTACCTCCAGATACTTAACCTTTTAAAGCAAGCAAGGTGACCAAGGAACATCCAGAGTTATGTTTTATACTTTCATTGTCTATATCTGCATTTCACATTGATGCTTCACATAATGACCGTGAGACTGAAAAATCATCAATCCCAGATTGTTTACTATTCTCATTAAGTAAGAATAATGCACTTGACATTTTAAAAAGGTTTCAATGAATTAAAGTGAATCAAGCTTTTAAGCCTCAGTGGGGCATTGTGGACTGTATGATAAATTCCTTATGATATTGGTTAATCATAAACAAATTACATACATTATAACATTGATTTCTGGCAGTAATCATTGAGGATGCAAAGAAAGGGAAAAGATTGTTCCCTGCTTTCAAGGAGCTCACTCACAGTATAATGGATGACAAGCAAACAATTATGTCCAAACTGGATATATACAGTACAATGGAGATAATTACCAGGGAGAACACACTAGAGTTAAGAGGGGTTAGGAAAGGCTTTATGTAGACAGTGAGTTTTTAACTTTCCGAAAGGAAGCCAAGAGGTGGAAATAAGGAGGCAGCGAATTCCATGTATAGAGGAAAATTTGTGAAAATGCCAGGAGCTGTGTCTTATTCAAGGAGTAGTAAAGAGGCCTGTGTCACTGGTTCACAAATTGTATGGGGGAGAGGAAGTTTGAAAGGTCTAAGGGTGGGAAGATTGTAAGAAACTTTGAATGCCAAAAGATTTTATATGTAATCTTGGAGGTTATAAGGAGTCGATGAGTTTATTGAGTAGAGGCTGACATGGTCAGTCCTGCACTGGTCGAAAAACAAATTAGCGATGAGTCGAGGATGGACTAGAGTGGGGAGAGATTTGTGCCAAAGGAGACCAGGCAGCAGACATTGCAGTGTCCAGGCTTGAGATGAAGGCCTGTACTGGGATAGTGGTAGTATGGGAGTAGAGAAGGGAGGCAGATATGAGGTATTTGATAAAGATAAAATCTGCAGCCCTTGACCTGCGTGTGAGAGAGTGATGAATCAAGGATGACACCTATGTAAGTGTGGGTAACTGAGAGAATGATGTCAACCATAATAGGAAAGTTAATAAGGAAGATTTTAGGGGAAAAGATAATGAGTTTAGTTTTGGACAAATTGGACTACTTGAACTTCAAGAAAGAGGCAGTTGGAGATGAGAGCCTGGAGGTCAGCAGAGAGGTTAGAAGCTGCCTAAGAATTTGAGAATCTTCAGTATAATTGAATTCATAGGAGCTGATGAGATGAAGTGAAAAAGTTGAGAAAAGGGCTCAGGATAGAGCTATGGGGGACCCTACAGTTAATCATGCATGGCCTGAATGAAGATCCAGCGCAAGAGACAGAAGGGGTGGTCAGATAGATATGAGGGGAACCTGGGAAAAGGAGTGTCACAAAATCCTAGAGAGAAGAAAGTATAAAGGAGAAGAGAGAAGGCTCTTTGATAGGGTTAGGCAGTAGCAGAGGCTGCAGAAAGGTCAGGAAGGAAGAGGATTGAGAAAAGGCCATTAGATTGGCAGTTAAAAGGTTGTTAGTCATTTTCAGAGAGCAGTTTCATTTGAATGGTGAGATCAGAAGCCAGAGAGTACAGAGTTAGAAGAAACTGCGAGGAAAGGGAGGAGAGCTACAGGACGGGATCAAGTAAAGGGTTTTTGAACACTAGGGAGACACGGGCATGAGTGTACCTCGATACTGGCAGCAGTGTAGTCATAAATCTTTCACTTTAAGACCCAAAATGCATTAAATTTTAGGCTTATTCATACAATGAGATTAATTATGCCTTTTATTTTTAAGTAACACTATGATTCAGTTGCAGCAACTAGTTTTTTTTTTAATTTTAGACTCAAACACCAGAACTCAAATACAGAATAGAAAAAAGAAACATCATAAATTTAAATATTGAAACTTAAATACAAAGTGAGAAAAGTAAAACATGTCATGTACACAGCAGAACATAAGAGGATTCCAAATATATATAGCAGTAAATTTTCATTTTAAAAAAAGCTTGTATGATCAATACTGTATGTTATGTTGAGAATTGTCCTCTCTTTTCTTTGCTTGTAAGTTTTCTTTTGTTCTCTGCTGTGCACTTGTTACTTTGTAACCTCCCCTGCAGGCCAAAATTACAGATACATGTATACATGTACATGCATATGCATGTAGTAAATGCATCCTATCTACATATATAGACATATATGTTTCATAGCAAATTCTACACCTCATCTTTGTTTTTGTCTTTGTGTCTCTTTATTTCCTCTCCCTCCTGACTCGTTTGCTTCTAATTGCTACTTCACCCTCCTATTACATGCCTACCCCTTACAGCTAGTGTTTTAAAAATTCTGTACACACTCATCTTTGACATTTTTATACTAAAATAATAACTTTGAATTTGTATATAGTACAGATTTTGCCTTTTAGCCATTTCTGTGTACTTGAGGAATCAGGCATCATAACATGAGCTAAACTACTCTGAGAGCAGATGTTTAAGGCAGTAAAATTCTTCATTAACAAAAATTACAGCTCTTGCTCTTTTTAGGCAAGAATAAGCATGTCTAGGTGAATTGGCTTAAATCATCTGACTGGAGGCACGTTTTTTAGACATAGAAATGACACTGAACACCTGCCTTCTTGCCTCAACAAGTATATTTATTTTTATAAGAGGAATTCAGTAGATTAGGTGATGAAGAGGTGAATGGTCCTTTAGTAAATTTTCTTTGTATCACACAAAGATCAAGAATATACCTCAGGACATCAGTTAGGTTATTGCAAGAGCCTATGATAGTCTTCAAAATTACCATGGTATATTGAAATGAACACTGGATAATTCCATCAAGAGGCATTTGTTAAGTGCCTACTATATACCAGGCACTGTACTAAGTGCTAGGAATCGACAGAAATGCAAAAAAACAAACAAAAAATGCCAGTTTCAGATCTCAAGGAGCTCACAGTCTCATGGAAAAGACAACATATATACAGGTTTTAGAGGTTAAAAAACCCAGGTTCTAGTGTTGATTGTGCTACGAACTGTTGTGATGTTGGCAAGTACAAAGAGGGGCCTTTGAGCCTGAGTTGGATAAGATCCCCTATAAATCAGAAGTTCTCTAGTCTGCTAAGAATGTTATTGAATCAATAGTAGGGAATATACTTTTCCTTCTTTTAAGATTACATTATAGGGCAGGGAAGGGTAGACCAGTTCTGTGACTATATTAGCAGTTCCTGGTGATTACATATGATTCTGAAAATATATTTTTAAAAATGCTTTAAAAATTTTACAGTTCATTTTCATTACAATATTGCTACAATATTTTTTAAATGTCACTTTTTAAAAAAGTCATCTACATCATATTCTGCAAATTGTTCATTCAGCGTATTTCTTTCAGTTGTGAATTTTAATAGGAGATGACAGTTGGGCTATTAATAACCTTCCCTTTTTATTTTAACATGGCTCTTTTTTAGCACAGCTGGGACTTGTGGCAGTCTTTGCCTTTATCAGGTGAAAGTGAAAACTTAGATACACTATATGCAAAAGAAGCATGACTCATAGCTTATTAGCAAATTAAGATCTTTCTTTTCTGTCTTAAGTGGTTCTTTATTGGTTGCATTTCTCTGACCCTCGGTCTTGAAGAGAGCCTTTAGTATTTCTCTTACTAATGACACCTCCCACCCCTGCTGAGTGCAGCAATGTTCAGATCTCCTCTGTCCTAAAAGTCAAGTAAACCTTCCCTCTGCTGTATGGTGCCTCTGAGCTTGTTTGTGCTTCTAAGTTTTGAGGAGTTGATGCTTACTTCCTTCTGCCCGCTTCTGTTTTTTAAAATTTTCAATGTTGTTTATTTTTAGCATTTTTATCTTTTTAAATTATAAGTTCCTAGTTCTCTCCCTCTTTCCCACACCTTAACCCACTCACTGAGAAGTCAAACAGTGTATCAGTAATCCACGTGAAATCATGCAAAATATTTCTGTATTAGCAATATATTTTTTAAAGGACAAGAAAAACAGAGGAAATGACACATCATTTTGCACTCAGTTCATTAATTCTGTCTCTGGAAGTAGATAACATGTTTTCTTAACTCTCTGAAATTGTCTTGGATCATCGTATTGAGCAGAGTAGCCAAGTCTTTCACATTGATCATCATTCCAGTGTCGCTGTTACTGTATACAGTGGTGTCCTTGTCTTCTCACTTCACCTTGGCACCACTTCACATAGGTCTTACCGTGTTTTTCTATAATCTTTCCTCACAGTATTCCATCATAATCATATACCACAATTTGTTTAGCCATTTTCCAATTAATAAGCATCCCCTCAGTTTGTAATTCTTTGCCACCACAAAAGTTGCTGCTATAAATATTTTTGTCCACTTAGATCCTTTTCCTTTTTCTTTGGTCACTTTGGGATACAAATCTAGTAGTGGTATTTCCAGGTCAAAGGGTATTGCGCATTTTTATAGCCCTTTTGTACTTAGTTCCAAACTGTTCTCTAGGATGGTTGGACCACTCCAGTACTTCAGCAATAGTTCATTAGTGTACATATTTTCCCCTCATTCTTTCTAGCATTTGTCATTTCTGGTGGTGTGAGGTAGTACTTTAGAGTTGTTTTAATTTGCCTTTTCTTTAGTCAGTGTTGATTTTTTTTTTGAGCATTTTTTCATATGACTAGCTTGATTTCTTCTGAAAATTGCCTTCTTATATCCTTTGATCATTTATTAATTGGGTAATGACTTAATTTTTATACATTTGATCCATTTTTATACCTAGTACATATCTGAGAAATGAGGCTTTCGTCAAAGAAACTTGTAAAATATTTTAATATTACTTCATTTTCTAGTGTAGTTTCTCAGATTCTCCCTTTTAAATGGATTTATTTTTTACTTTTGCTTTGTCTAAAATTGTGATTGTTATGCCTGCCCTTTTTTTTTTTGGTTCAGCTGAAGCATATTAGATTCTGCTCCAGCCTTTTATTTTAACTCTGTGTCTTTCTGTTTCAAGTGTGTCTTTTGTAAACAACATGTTGTTAGATTCTAGTTTGCAATCCATTCTGCTATCTACTTCTGTTTTATGGATGAGGGCATCCCATTACCATTCACAGTTGCAGATTACTTTTTCCCTTTGTCTCTTTTTCTTCCGTTTCTTTTCTCACTCATCAGAAGTCTATTTTTCCTCTAACCATTGCCTCCTATCTTTCATCCCTTTTTTATTTCCCCTTTTCTGTTATTCGCTTCCTCTCTCATCTCCCTTTTGGATACATTACATTTCTGTTCCCACCTGGGTGTGTATGTATAGTCTTTCCTCTTTGAGCCAGTTCCATTAGAGTGACGTTCAGACATTACCCACTCCTCCCAACATTTTCCCCTCATTTTTGGGAGAAAATTTCCCCTATTCCACCTCTCTTTATTCCCTTCTCCCAGTGCATCCCTCTTTCTCATACCTTCATTGTTTTGGAGATCATTCCAACATAATTGATTCACATCCATGACCTCTATGTAAATTTCTTTTAGCTACTCAGTAATGATACAATTCTTAGCAGTTACTTTTATCAATTTAACTTTATTGCGACCCTTATGATTACACTTTCAGGTTTGCCTTTTTGTGCTTTACATGACTCTTGTGTTCGAATGTCAAATTTTCTATTTAACTTTGGTCTTTTCATCAGGAGTTCTTGAAAGTCTTCATTTTCATTTAGTGTCCATTTTTCTCCTTAGAAGGATTATACCCAGTTTTGCTGGGTGGGTTGTACTTCATTGTAAACTATGCTCCTTTGCCTTCTGAAATATTATATTCCAAGTCATCCCCTTTCATTCCCCTTCTTTTACATGGAAGCCGCTGAATCGTGTGTTTTCTGACTGTAACTCCACAATATTTGAATTATTTCCTTATGGCTGCTTGAAATATTTTCTCTTTGACCTGGGAACTCTGGAATTTGACTGTAATGTTCTGGGAATTTTCATTTTGCAGGTACTTGGTGGACTCTTTCAGTTTCCATTTTACCAACTGGTACTAGAATATACGGGCAGTTTTCCTTGATAATTTTTTAAAATACGATGTCTAGGCCCTTTCTGTGATCATGGCTTTTGGGTAGTCTAATAATTCTCAAATTCTCTCTCAGCCTATTTTTCTATGTCAGTTGTTTTTACGGTAATATTTCACATTTTCTTCTTTTCATTCTTTTGCCTTTGTTTTAGTTCTTGATGTGTCTTGTAGTCATTAGCTTATACTTGCTCAGTTTGAATTGTTCAGAAATTATTTTCTTAAGTGAGTATTTGGACCTTTAAGGAGTTCTTTATGAATTTTTGTATGTCTTTTGCCATTAGACTATTTCTCTTTTTTAAGGTCTTATTTTCTTCATTTTTTTGTGCCTCTTTGGTTACCAATCTTTTGACTATCTTTTTGTAGTTTTCTTGCATTGCTTTAATTTCTTTTCTCAATTTTTCCTCTAACACTTTTCTTTTAACTCTTCCAGGAATTTTGGTTGACTTGAGTCCAGTAACATTTTTCTTTTTGAATTTGTTTGTAGCTTTTTTCACATTATTGTATTCTTCTAAGTTTGTGTCTTGGTTTTCCCTGCTGGTTTAGTAGCTTTTTATGGTCAGATTCTTTGTTGTTTTTTGCTAATTTTTCCATCTTATTTCTTGACTTTGAACTTTATTTTAAAATTGGGCTCTTCTTACCTGGAAGTGGGGAGGCACTGTTCCAGGCTTCAAAAATGTACTGCTGTTTTCAGAGCTAGTTATGAAAGGTGGTGTCATCCTGGAAAAAGAGGTATGGTCACTGTTTTCCTGATTTGCATTCTGGTCTTAAATTAGAAAACACCCCGATTGCCTGCAGCTGCAAGTGCTTTGGAACTTTGAATAGTCTCTGCTCACTGGTGACCAACCACCAGCCCCTCTCTTCACCTTGGGACTGTGACCCAGAGCTGTGTAAAGACAGTAGAGTTACCAATCAGTGCCAGCAAAGAGTACCCTATAATCTCTTTCTAACCAGTTGTCCTACTTCCCTACTTCCCTGGCCTGAGAATCCACCCTGGTGTCTCCTAATATTTCTTAGGCTACAAAGTCTCCCACTTTGACCTTTTATTGGCTCTGGCACTCCAAAATTTGATGTGAGGTGTTACTTCAGAGTTGTTTGGTAGTTTTTGAGAGAGTTCAGCTGTGTTACCTCTTATCCTCCATCTTGGCCCGAAGGACTGACCATTTACTTTCTTAGTCCTTGCAGTCTATCTTTTAACCTCAGCATCTTATTGAAACCATTCTAAAAACTACCTAAATTTTTTCCCCCTTCATTGGTTTTAGGGTCCCTTTCCCCTTCCTTTTCTTGCCCCTGTCCCTTTCTGTCTTCCTCTTCCACTTACCCTTCCCTCCTTTTCTTTTTCTCCACCGTTTGCTGAGTCTCCACCTGAATATCACACTACTTTCTGAAGCTTTACATCTTTTACTATGTAACTAAGCTTTCTTCTGCTCCTTTGCTCAGTACTTGCTTAATACCTGTCAGTAGTGCTGCCGTTCTCCACTTACCTGCTCCAGTAACAGGAGACATCCTTGACTTTTCTCTACTTTCTTTCATATGTCCAAGTCCTGATTTCATCTCCACAATATCCTGCCTTTCTTCTCCTTACCGTCCTTCACTGAAGTAGCTTCTAAGCACATCTCTTTCCCCATCCAATTTATCTTACATATTGTTGCCAAATTACCTGCCCTTATGCACAAGCCTAATAATGCCAGTTTGCCCTTCAAAAACCTTCAGTGCATTATATTTGTTGTTATTCCTTATGGTCTGCTAAATAAAGCCTGGATTTCTGGTATTCATGATTTGGTTCCAGCTTGCTTTCCATCCTTTTTTCTATCACACATCCTGTGCTTTCCCATTTCTGTGATTTTGCTCATACTCTTCCTTATACTTTGAATGGCCTGTCCTTCAGCTCAGATGCCTCTGTGTAGCCTTCCATAGTTCTCCCCATCTAAAGAATATTTCTCGCTTATCTGATCTGATCTTTTTTTGTCTTGACATTATGTAGCAATTGGGGGCAGTTAGGTGGTGCAGTGGATAGAGCACCAGTGCAGGAGTCAGGAGGACCTGAGTTCAAATCTTACCTCAGACACTTGACACTTACTACTGTGTGACCTTGGGTAAGTCACTTAATCCACTTACCTCATCCTGGGTCATCTCCAGTCATCCTGATGAATATCTGGTCCCTGGATCCAGGTGGCTCTGGAGGAGAAGTGAGGCTGGTGACCTGCACAGCCCTCCCTCACTCAAAACAAAGTCAAGTACAAGTCATGTCATCATTTCTCTGATGGCATGGTCTTCTTCAGCAACAAAGGACGAACATGCTTCCATATAGCAATTAGTTTCAGTATTTCATCTCTCCACACTTCCATCCTTGGACTCTGGCCAAGAAAACACAAAACTCTAAAATAAGCCACAAAATGACCCCCAAAAGTAGGAGGGTGGCAAAGTGGAATGTGTTGCTGACATCTCTGTTTAGATATGTCTTTTTACTTTATTAATTTTCCGTTGAGGTAAAGAACTGCAGGCAGGATGTTTTTATAGACCTTTCCAGACAAAAGATATAAGCGGAAATTTATCAGTATCATAGGTAGAATGCTGTATTAGTTTTAAATGTTATGAAATACATTACTAATTGGTTAGTGACTTGACTTGTCTGTTATAATAGCAATTTAAAATATGAACACAAACAAAACACGTACATATAATTCATAATGGCTTTTTTAAACTTTTTTTTTAACTTTAACTTATTTCAGGGACTGTTACCCAAGGGCTGCTCATTGACCAGTCATGTTAAGAGTAGACAGGAGTTAAAAAACAAACATTATTGTATTTGTCAGTAGAAGAAAATAGCTTTCATATGGAAGACCCTTACTTGTAATGGGATCTTACGTATGTTTGACAGTGTTCCTTGTGTAGTTTTGTTGCCGCATTCTAAGGTTTTAATGTGGTTTTTCTGCTTCTTAAAGGTATACCTCGGAAAAGAAAATTAGATTCGTCTTCCTCATACTCCTCTGACGATGATGAGGATGATGATGATCAGACTGTAAAGAGGAAACGGCTCGCTCCGGTAAGTTACACTGGGCTGTGTTTTTGGCTCAGAACGCTGTAGGAGCGACATACCAGCTCTGAAATGAGCAGTTCCTTAGTGAACCTTTCCCTGGTTAATAGTCTCATATAAGAAAGTTTCCCTTCCTCTCTCCCCACTCCCCCCCAATCATTTGAAACTTTTCCTCCATGTATTTTTTGGTTCATTGGTCTGTTTAGAATTCTACCAGTATTCTGAGTTACAAAATGTTTTAAAGACCTGTAACAGTTAGAAACTTGGCAGCAGTTCATTTTCAGTAAATATTCTTGGGAAACTAACCCCAGTTTTGACAGATCATTCCTTTAAATAGGAATGAAGACATTAAAAGGCATCTTAGAATAATCCCAACTGCTCTGTGTCTTGAAAAAATTAACCGGGTTAACAGGCCATTCCTGCTATTCCTCATTAACCAGTCATCGTGTTGTGAATGGCTCTCACTTTTGTAAGTTTGTAATGTAATGTCTGATAACTTGTATTTGGCTTAACAGACTTTTGTGAAGTCAGTTTTGTTCTGAACTTAACAAACATCAGATGAAATGGACGTTTTCATGCAGAGAGAGAAATAGAAAAGGATTATATGTTTGTAAATGAAACTTCAGATCTCTATTATATATAATTTTTTTAAGTTTATAATCAGTGTCCTGTACTTCCTTCTTTACAGTACATTTTTAAAAAATGCCTCAATAACCCATTTTTTCCGCAACTTTATCCATTTGTCTCCATTAGTCCCTGCCCCTTCATTGAATGAAAAGGATAAAACTTCTGTAACATATATGCATAATCAAACAAAAACAATTTCTCACATTTTCTGTGTTGGAAAATGTGTGCCCCTTAAATCTGCATCTGCAATCCTTTAACTTTCTTGTGTTGGGTACCATGCTTTATCATAAATACTCTGAAAATAAAATTTTTATGTTCCTTGGGAAATCAACTCTTACTTGGTATCTTGTGCAATAGCAGAGTAGCAATTTGATCCTGTGATTTTAATCATAGGACATATTGGGTTAATAAAAATGAAGATTAAAATATTGGAAATCAAAACATACAGCAAAGTCAAACATGCAACCTCTTATTTTCATCCTTGTGAAATTGGTTGTAGAAAAGATAAATCCTCCTGACTTCTCACTCATTGTGTTCGGGGGCTGGTGATGAAGGGAAGCTGCCATTTAGGAGATGAAAGCAAGCACTCTGACTAGGGTGAGGGAGTTCTTAGGTACTGTTAGAAAGGCCCATCAGTTTATTTTAGAAGAAATGAATTTTGAATTTGAAGTTTGTAGATGTTTTCATTCCTTTCTAGAGGATATCTAGTAAAGGATTAATAAAATTTTGTGGATCTTGATCAGAAAACTAGCAGTTCCACTCTGCAGTTTTTTGACCTGTATTGAAGGAAAATGGTTTGCAGAGTTGTACAAATTCCATCATTAAATACCCAGTGGAAACCCCCCGCGCCCCCAGTCAGTGATAACAATACCAATAAAACGGACTGCCGAGGCTACGCATAGCCTGTTTGAAGAACGGTGAATCAGTGCAGATTTGTGTGGCCAGGCTTTTGTTGCCCACACTGGTTGTAGCTGCTTAGGAGTCATTGGTTATGGAATTAGTCGGATCCAAGAATAGAATAAGTAGGTAAACTTCATTTTCTCTCTCTTTGTGAATATGATTAAATTTCTAAAGCTGAATATTCTGAACAACAGTGTTCAATTTAACAACCTCTTATAATACTCCTAACTTCCTTCATGCTCCATATGTGAATGATATATGGAGAGACAGAAATATATGTACACATTTATATGTATATTTTAAATCAAGTAGTAATTTATACTATTTGAAACCAACACTGTTCTAGGTGCTTTGGAAAGCAAGAGAAGTGTAGTATAAAATAGATGGCTAGTTCTGGGACTACTCATTCTTGTAAATCAGTACAGTTCACAGAATCCCAAAATTTGGGAGTTGGCAGGGACTTCAGTGGCATTCTAGCACCACTTGCACCTACCATAACATAGCTGACAAGTGGACATGAAGTTTATTCTTAAAGATCTCAACTTAAGTAAAAACTACCATTCTTGAGGCCTGTTTAACCTTGGTACCGTTCTCAGTGTTAGGAGGTTTTTCCATATGTCTGACCTAAATTTGTCTCTTTCCAACTTCAGAATATTTCTCCTGGTTCTACCCTTTGAGCTAAAAAGAACAAACCTAACCCCTCCCCCACATGACACCCCTCCTAATACTGGAAGACAGTTACATGGTCCCATCTTCAATCTGAATGTTTCTAGTTGTTTCATTCAGTTGCATATGAAATATAGAATAAAATCAGCCTCTTATACTGGTCAAAAATGGTTGTACCTTTCTCCACATAAATCATGTAAAATTAAAATGCAACATTTAATTGATAGGGTATGTCTGTGCACACAAATGCACACACACACAAACACATTTTACCTTTGAAAGAAATCTCATTTTAATGAAATATCTAATATAAACATAAGTAATATGTGTATGCACATAAATGCCTGTTAATAATATATCTTTGCTGTGGAATTTGAGAGGAAATGAAATAAACATTGCCATAGAATCACAAATTTAGACCTGGACAGGCACATTAGAGATCACCGAGGAAATTCAGATCACAAGAGATTAAGTAACTTGCTTTTTCCCATACTTAGAATACTTTCTTCTTTCTGTTCTGCTTTTTAGAACCCTCTCTTCCCTCAGGTTGTCACTTAAACACCACTACCTCCATGGAAGTCTTTCTCAATTCTTCCGATTGTTCCCCCTCCCAAAATGCCTTGTTTGGGTTACTTTGTATTTAGTCTGTATATACATACGTATTTTTTAAAATAATATTTTTCCAATTACATGTGACATTTTTTTAAAATAATTTGATTTCCAAATTTTCTCCCTCACCTTCCCCTTCCCTAAGACAGTAAGCAATTTGACAATAGGTTATACATGTGCAATCATGTAAAACCTATTTCCATATTAGTCATGCTGTTAAAGAAGAGACAGACAAAAGCAAAAAAATAAAGACAGTGAAAAATACTCTGTTTTCCTCTGCATTCAGACTCCCATTAGTTCTTTCTCTGGATGTAAATAACATTTTTCATTATGAGTCCTTTGGAATTGTCTTGGATCTTTGTATTGCTAAGAAGAGCTAAGTCATTCACACTTGATGATTGTATGGTATTTCTGTTACTGTGTAAAATGCTCTCTCGGGTCTGCTCATTTCACTTTGCATCAGTTGATGTCTTTCCAAATTTCTTGAAATCAGCCTGCTTATATTTCTTAAAACACAACAATATTCCATTAAGACTCATCTACCACAACTTGTTCAGCCATTCCTCAGTTGATAGGTATTCCCTCAATTTCCAATTCTTTTCCACCATAAAAAATTCTATCAATATTTCTGTGTATGTGTGTGTGTGTATGCACATGTCCTTCTTTCTCTTTTTAAAAATCTCTTTAGGAAACAGACCTAGTAGTGGTGTTGCTAGGTCAAAGGGTACGCACAGTATTATAGACCTTTGGACATAGTTACAAATTGCTCTCCAGAATGGTTGGATTAGTTCACAACTCCAACAACAGTGTATTAGTGTCCTAGTTTTCCCATATCCTCTCCAACGTTTATCATTTTCTCTTTTTGTCATCTTAGCCAATCTGATAGGTGTGAGGTGGTACCTGAGTTGTTTTAATTTGCATTTCTTTAATCACTATTGATTTAGAGAATTTTTTCATCTGATTATAGATAGCTTTAATTTCTTCATCTGAAAATTTCCTGTTCATAGTCTTTGACTGTTTATCCATTGGGAAATGACTTGTATTCTTAGGAATTTGATTCAGTTTTCTATATATTTTAGAAATGAGTCCTTTATGAGAAACACTGCAGTAAAAATTGTTTCCCAGCTTTCTGCTTTCTTTCTAATCTTGGTGGCATTGTTTTTATTTGTGCAAAACCTTTTTAATTTTTTAATATAATCAAAATTATCTATTTTGAAACTTGTAATAATCTGTCTCTAGTTTGGTCATAAATTCTTCCCTTCTCATAAATCTGACAGGTAAACTATTCCTTGTTATCCTAATTTGCTTATGGTAACACCTTTTATGTTTAAAGCATGTACCCATTTTGATCTTTTGGTAAAAGATGGTGTAAGATGTTGGTCAACATACGTATTTGTACACATTTAGTCTGTATATACTTATGTATCGGAAGTAGGATAGGTAGTATATGAGAGAACCAGCTTTGAATCTGTGAAGATCTGAGTTCAGGTCCCACCTCTCTGGCACACACTAGCTGTGTGAGTCAGAGAAGGGTAGAAAGAAAGAAGCATTTATTAAGTATCTGCTCTGTGATATCACGTGCTAGATGCTTTACAAATACTGTCTTCTTCACAGCAATCCTGTAGCAGGTAGGTGCTATTACTGTTGCCATTTTACTGCTGAGAAAATTGAGGCAGACAGGTTACTTGACTTGTCCAGGTCGTACAGTGAATAAGTGAGTGAAGTCATATTTGCCCTCGGGTCTTTCTGACCCTAGGCTCAGGGCTCTGTCTACCATGCTACCTAGTACCAATTTCTTAACTTATCTGTAAAAATCTCTTTTAGATTTTAAATTGCAGAGAAGGTGCTGACTTCCATTGGTAGAGGGAGTTTCCTCATCTGGGACATCCTATACCTATTTAATCGCAGGTTCACTCCCTATTCAAGCTTTATACACACATGCATACATGCGTGTGCATGCACACGCACGCACTTCTCCCTCATTACAATGTAAGCCCCTTGTGACTAGACATCGGTCTGTTCTTTGCACTTATATCCCAATGTCTAATACGGTGCTTAGCGCATAGTAGAGGCTTAATATATTTGTTGATTGAATGCTAATTGAATTGAAGCACCCATTTCTCTCCATTGACACTAGCTACCTTAGTCTGTCATGAAAGTATAAGAATTATAGCCATTTTGCTTCTTCTCCCAGTGTAGTATTTTTTCAATCATTTATATGTGTGATTAGGTCCAATCAAAAAATGGACAAAGGGGGTAAAACTAAATGTGGTTTCATGACTGAGTGAGTCTGAATGGAGGAGGATTAGCAGATGAGTAAAATGGTGTTTGTAAATGTACATGCTATTTATCCTCCAAGTAATTTTTTCTTTTTTAATCATGGATCTCCAAGAATTTGTTGTGGAGTAGTTCATTGGGTTTTGGGTTTTTTTTGAAAAACATCTGAAGACTTATCATCATGTAAAATATATCAAATTAACTTCCTGTAAAATAATTGAATTGGAATGATTATAAAGGTCTAAAGAAAGAACTATTGATAAATTGATATTTTTATAAATAAATTGATATTTTTAACACACGATCAAGATATTGTAATAATTTTTAATGCATACTTTGTTTTTATTCTTTTTACATGAAAAAAGCAAAAATAAATATAACATTATCTTTGCCATTTTTGAGATCTCTAAATGTAGTTTCCTGAGCAAGTTAGAACATTAGTGCCCTTGATTAAAGGCCATTGCACTCTTGCTTTCTCAAAAAACTCCTAATTCTTGATTCCAAACAGCTTGAAGAGACTAAGGATTTTGAAGAATCAGAAGATAAATGGGATAAGCAGGAAGCAATTGTAGCAAAGCTGCAGACTGAGTTTCCCAGTTTGGCTAAAGAGGTGAGTAAGGCCTTGAAGGAAATTTAACACATTCATGTACCACGTGTTCACATTTAAATTTTAGAGGGTTTTAAAATACAATTTTAATTTACCTGCTATAGATTACATCAGCTTTGTTGCTCAGTACCCCCTCCCCATCTATCAAAACAAAATATAAAAAAGGGGGGAAACCTGGTTTAGAAAAATTTACCAGAACTTTGGGCAAGTCTGGCGTTATACGGTGAGAAATTGGGAGTTTGAGGTTAACACATAGAGGCTTTAAGGAGTGAAATCAGCGTGTGAAATGTGTATTAGCTTGACTTTGGGCGTTATTGTGCTAGTAATTCAGTATGGCTGAATACGAGTTAACTAAAGTTAATAGAAATCATTGAATTATACTACAGGTAAGAAACTCTCAGTGTCTTCAAAAGGTGTATTTTCCATTTAGAATCTCGGCGTGTAGAGTAAGAGTAATTTTGTTAAATCAAGAAACAGTGGTATGTTTTATGAATGCATACTAGTAACGTCTCAGGCAGCTGGGTGGCACAGTGGATGATGGGACGCTGACCTAAAGCCTGGAAGATCTGAGTTCAAATTTGACTTAGACACTTACTAGCTGTTTGACTCATGGCTAGTCGCATAAATTTTGTCTATTAGTTTCCTCAACTGTAAAATTGGGTATAGGAATAGCACCTACCTTACAGAGTTGTTTGAAGGATCAAATGAGATAATATTTATAAAGTGCTTAGCACAGTCCCAGCACATAGTAAGCGCTGAGTAAATGCCCTTCCTCTTCGTCTTTTTCTGTTTCATGAGAAATAGAGACTTTGATCATTTCAGTTTTAGTCGCCCTCAGTTACTAGCAGAGTGTATATCCCTGAGGGGTTAAATTAAGAGTATAGCCTTTGAAGCTGTCAGAAAATGTTTTTATTTATATTTAGGTGAAGATACCAAGTAATTTTAATAAATGTGCTAATTATTGCTTTAAGTGGATTTTCTCATCCAATATGGAAATTAACTACTTAGCATTCATTTTATAGATTATGATCAGCAAATTTACCTTAAGTCAGCTTAACTGTACTATTTCTGTGCCAGTATTTGTAACACCTTCTGGGTGGCATTTTAGAAATAAATTTAATATAAGGGGAGAAGGTAAATATTTGTGAAAACTATGTAACTCAGTAATGGTATTATAAGTTTATAATGGGGTTTTTGCTTGTTTGGGGTTTTTGGCATTGTGAGCAAAGAAAATGAAGTATAGATGTAAAGTGATTGTGTCACTACTACACAGCTAGGCTTTGATTGGTGCCAATAATGAATCCCAGATGTTATGCTATTTAGAATTATAATTATGTAAACTATGGTAATTGTTTCCACCCCACTGGAAATAGGAAGTGTGAATTCATATTTTAGAGGATTCATTATTCTCATTAGCTGTAAATGACCCACAGAACTAAAGCTGTTTTCTGTCAAGTTACTGATGATACTCGTTGCTATCAGACAAATCATTTCAGTGACAATTAAGTGCATAAAACAGATGGCGGGATATTTCTTTTAGATGTGTCTGTATATATTCATACACATTAACCACACACCCCCTCCTGGACCTTACTCTGACACATTCTTCAGGGTATTATTGCCAATTATGTTACTCCTAAAAAGTATTACAAGACTTACATGTAGTATCATGACTTTGGACCATCTGTCTGTCTTATGTGTTGAAATATGCAGCAAAAGCGCTACTGAAGACCATTCACATGGAAGTTTCATGTGTGGGGATTTGACCGTGCCTCAGTTCTCTGTCTTTCAGTAGGCTAGAATGAACGTTAGAGTTTTTGGTCTATTTTCCATGCACAGAATGTAAACTGCCTTCAGCAGACTTTTTTTCTAAGTGTGCTTTTTTTTGCAACATGATATTCTGTGGGAATTTTAAAGATCAAAAAAGTAATACTTATTCCTGAGGAATCCTTAGTTTTCTCTTTAAAAAGAACTTAGATGTGAAATCCTACTATGCTTTTTCTTTAAGCTTTAAAAGTTTACCCTTTTATCTGTTTTCAGTTTTTAAGTGTCTGGCCAATTGCTGAACTTAACTGAGTGCCTTCTTTTATTACATATGAGGTATACAAACATTACGTATAAGATATACAAAAGTTAAAATCATATTTATTACTCTTGGGGCTGACCCTTTCTCTGATTCAAAATTAGCATGGGAAACAACCTTTATAAACATCAGAAACATAAAGTAGAAAATGTCAAAGATATAAGCTGATGTTTATGAATTTTGTAATTAGGATTTTTGAAAATGCACATGCATTTATTTTAGGAACTAAGAGAAGTACTTAAGGAGCATGAATGGATGTACAATGAAGCTTTGGAATCTTTAAGAGTGTTTGCTGAAGATCAACAAGGTAAAAAATCTCTGCCGTATGCCGTCATGAAGCATACAGATTTCACAACTACAGATAAGGTTGCAATGGGTAAGAATATGAGAAGATGTTTGTTTTTAATAGGGTTCATTCGTCTGTGTAAAATTTTTTTTTACATTTATCATTTTTTAAAAGACTTTTACTATAGAGAACTGATACTAAACAAATGAAGCAAGCACAGCATTCCTCTTTTCCACCCTAAGTTATTAGCCTGCTGTAGCAGAGGAGCGAAGTACTGCTTCCAACAGAAGCTAAGTGAATAAAATAGCCAATGCCTTCTCGTGTGTGCTGTTAAATCTCAGAACTCCTTTATAAAGGAGCAGAGATGAGGCTCTCACTGTAGTGGGCTAGTGTACTCATTTTGTTCAGACAGCTGCTCCTTTTCCGTTAGAAGTAGAAGAAAGCTCCCTTATTCCCATCAGCAGCAGTAATAACGAGTGATAGCCAGCGTGCCCATAGCACCTCCTGTGTGCCAAGCATGTGCTGAGTACTTTATTATCTTGTTTCATCACACAACAGCCCTGAGGAGTGCTTTTTATCATGTCCATTTTGCTATTGAGGACACTGAGCAGACAACAAAAGTGACTTGCCTAGGGTCACACAAGCCAGTGAGTGTCTTGAGGCAGGATTTGACCTCCAGACTTTCTGACTCCAAGCTTAGTGGTCTATGTACTATGCCAGGAGCTGCCTCAAGAGAGTATTATTACTTGAGATCAGAGATAGTTAGAGAGGGAAATAGCATGTGGGAATCCTGGCAAATAGATATACCATTCTTCTGCTGGATCCATCCTGCTGCCAGTTGAAAGCAAATGGAAAGTAAATAGTGATTAAAAGTGGCAAAGTATGTCATCTTGTTTTACAGAGAATTTCATCAGCTTTAGTTTTGAAGCTTCATCACTCAATATCATTTACACTCATGAGCCAATTCAACCCAATAAAATTGTGCCTACTGTGTGCAGGGCCCTTTGTTTATAGTATGCATGTCATTATATTATATAGTTATTGCCTAAAATAGTTAACACCATTTAGTATTACTGAATTATTCATTTTTAGCACAACTTATCTCATCCTTCACCATTAAAAATATAACTTGTCAGAACTTAATAATTTGAAGTAGAACACTTGTATTCAAATGGAACAATATGTGTTTAGCTGTTTTCACTCTTAACTTCTGGAAAAGCCAAAGTTCAGTGATATTTGTATTCTTTGATTCTAGTGTTTCCAATAGTTGTTTGTCTTCATTACTTTCACAGATGTTCAGTTTCCTTCAAAAAGTGAAATTTCAAATGGAAAAGCTGTCTCAAGAAAGAGTCAAAATCACCTTAAAAATAAGACAAAGACGAAACAGAAATGTGCTATGAAAGCACAGAATGGGTTTAACAAGAAAGGCAAAAAAACTTTTTTCCATCCCAAAAAGGAGATGCAGGACTCAGAATATGACTCAGGCTCTGATGTCGGAAGCTCCTTGGATGAGGACTACAGCAGTGGTGAGGAGGTGATGGAGGATGGCTACAAAGGTAAAATACTTCACTTCCTGCAAGGGGCTTCCATTGGGGAGCTCACGCTGATTCCCCAGTGTTCTCAGAAAAAGGCTCAGAAGATAACAGAACTCCGGCCCTTTAACAGTTGGGAAGCTCTGGTAAGTCTACATTCTTTTTTTCCTGCCTTTTTTTTTTTATTCACAGTATCTTCAGCCCAGAAAAGCATAGATGGGTGGCCTTACCCTGAGTAGATTCACATACTACATTTGTTTTAAGCCAATAGCATTTCAAATAGTGTCATATGACCTAATTTTGAATGAATTAAGGGGTGATTTTCCTGAAAAACCTAAGCTGATTGGCCAGCAATACTGTCACTCATTCTTTTGCCTAGAAACTTGGTTCATTTCACTGCAGAAGAAGAAATTAGAGCTTCCATTTAGGAAGGAGTTGTTTGCTAGCCTGTTCTGATCTGCTTCTGCTAAAGAACCATACAGAAGGCAATCTTTGTAGCAATGTCTTCAGCAGCAGCAGCAGCACCCAGGGGATCTCCATGACTCAAAATGCCAGCCCAAGTGTTTCAAGCTTCACCATAAAAGAAGCAGTTGTTTATTTTATTTTTCTTTATAAAGCAACCCAGTCTTTAATATGTTTTTCCTGGTTAAACAATGAAGCCATTTAATGGAGCCTAACAAGCTTCATTGTTTTTTAATTCAAAAGATAGAAAAAAAGTGTGTGGAAGTCTAGATTTGAAACTTTAGGTAAGGAGAAGACATAGCCACTGGTAAGTACACTTTACATGTTCATTTTCTGAAATCTTGTTTCTTTTTCATATGTCTTATTCATTATATCTGTGCTTTTGAGTTTCATGTGTTTCAGCAAAATGCCTTCAAATCTTATTCATGCAGAATGCATAAAAGAAACTCTTAAGGCATATATTATGTTTTACTTATTTTTCAATACTTATTCTCCAAGTGAGAACTTGGAGTCCTATAACATTTTTTTTAGGCCTGTACAGCAGTAATACATATGATTCAATAAAAACTTATTTTCTTATAAAAATTAAAAATTTTCTTAAAGAAATAAAACTTTATTTTCTAAGATGGAAAGCAAATGTTATAACCATAATTATGGCTAATCTACATGAACACAAGTATTCTGAGGGTCTTTAAGGGGAAAAGTGATTTTTTTTATGTTGGAAAAAAATGAAAAATAGTAAAAAAAAATATTTGAAAAATACAGAAATGCATCATTATAAGTATTTCATAATGAAATTCGTTTTGCCTGAAGCCTTAGCTTTTCAACAGAACATCTGTCAAAGCAGATCCTTTCAAAACTTGTTTGGTTTTGCCTGAGTGATTTCTTTACAAAAGTATTTGCTAAAGGGCTCTCTTTGCTCTCCTTTGCTGTTTTCTTTTTCTTGGGAGTAATAGGTTATTATAGACCCAAGTTGCTTGGGCTTGTCAGGCCATTATTCATTATTTAATAAAGAATGCAGTTGTCGGCACCCATATGTTTAGTTGTTGTAGCCACATGCCCACATATACCAAACAGAAAAATAAATTGTGCTATTGTGACAGATGTGAACATGCCAGATACTGTTGTATATTTAAAAGTTACACAGCATCCCACAAAGTAGAAAGCATCTCTTCCTTAACCAATTCATTGGCAATATTGTTGCTACAAGAGAATTAAATGATGCTTTAAAATTCTCCATAATATTTTCCCCATTTACAATATTAAATACAAAGGATATTATATTACAACATTAGATTACATGAGCTGTCTGTTTAGGTTGTGATTTTCTTTCCTAATAATTTTTAATTACCTTAATCATAAAATTAACATTATGCTTCAAGGGAATAATTCTCTTATCTGATCAAAGTCAGGACAAAAGTGTTAAAATGATGATTTGTGCATGTATAATTATGAAAATGAAATGTTACAGTTTCCAGATTTAGGCAAATTAAACATCTACATATTGTAGAAAGCAATGGGTGAAAATGTAAAGGGTGTTTTAAAATTTTTAAAACCATCTTAAGAACATTTGAAACATTTAGCTCATTATTAAACTTTCATAGGACAAATTTAATAAAATCAGCAAGAGATTTTTTGTTTTAGGTTAGACTGATTCCATCAGTACCAAGACTATTTCCAGTGCAGATAAACAATTCGTCTGTAATTCGGGCATAAGGAAAGCGTAGAGAGCCTATATAATATGGCCTGAAAGTTCCGAGCACAGGGCTTCCCGACTCATGTCTTGCCTCTCTGTCCAGTGTACCACATGCTCTCTCTAAGAAAAATGTAAACTAATGTAAGACTTTTCTAATGAGAGCCAGGTCAGCATGATAGATAGAGAGCTGTTTGCGTCGCAACCCTGAATAAGTGACTTGAGTCTTTTGGAGTTCCTATGCAAGTTGGGAAAAAGGTTACTGTCTTCCAAGGCCGATTCCTATCCCAGTGAAATCAGAAGTCTGACTTTTCTTTTTTCTCTTTATCACCTTCCTTCCTGTACCCTTCAATTCCTGCCAAAAAAAATTTAAGTTCTGCATAAAGTCCCCTTTCAACTTTGTCTTATATTTTATTACTTATGAAAAGGAGGGTGAAAAAGCAACTTGTTACTCCTCTTCCAAAGTTGCCATGAACATAGATAAAGTAGAGGACAGAACTTTATTATGAATATTGATTAAAATAGTTCTCATGCTTTGAAGCATTTCTATTTCAGTAAATAGTTGAAAGCGCTTCATTTCAATGCAGCAGTTTTTATTATTGCTGTTAAAAGGTATCACTGAAACTGACGTCATGTCGAGATCTGCCAGACCTTAAGATTGTAGTTCTGCTAGGCTCTAACCAGAAAAATTATTTTCATTGCTCTGTTTCATATTTGTGTGTGCATACTTAGTTCCCCTTTTACCACTTCTTAACAGATATTTTTAAAGTAGAAATTTAAATTAATGTACTGTGTTAATTTTTTGTATAGATTTTGCAAAACTTATTGACCTTTTTTGACCTCATTTTTAAAAAAATTAATGAAGTATATGCTGTCTTGATCCCCTTTGTTGATTACAGCTCAAAATATTTCTCAGAATTATGAAATTTTAAGCTAGAAGAGACATTAGATCATCTGGTACAACTCATTTTTTTAAATGACAAACTGTAGGTTCTTTATGGGAAAAAGTATAACGCAAGATGATACTTACTTTAATCATTTTAAAAATTGCATTGGTCTGCTCTCTTCCCCAAAATCAATAATTCATTTTAGTGAGTACATAATAGGTTGCTTTTTTACGATGTTGCAACCACCAAAAATAAATTTTTCAGTTTTGAAAGCTGAATTTCTTTTGTCTCAATACTCATTTGAATGAAAACAAAGCAATCTGTGTCAAAGAATTTTTAACCATTTTTCCACAAGGCAAATTTAGTAAATTTAGACATTTTAGACATTTTAAATCATTATTAAAAATTTATTTAGTAAAATCCCTAATGAATACATCATTGTAGTAGGACTTAGATAATTTCATTGGAAATGAGCAGTCTTTTGTATTTTTAAAACCTTTGTACATTGTTCTTGACTTTAATGAGTTTCTAGCTTTCTCTTCAGAATAGTAACAAACTATATGTTCTTGGTTATTGCTCTTTTCTGAGGATTCATCAACTAATAAGGATATTTTGAAAGGTACTAAGTTAATATGAAACATTTTCAGTATATTTAATGTATTTACTGATGTTTGAAAATGAGTTTGCTTTGGAAATAAACTGTATCCAGAATGTTAGTTTACCTTTTTATAAATTAAAATGTTCTGTTAACTTAGAATAGTAATTTTAATATTGATTTCCTCTAAACCACTGTCAAAAGATAATTTCAGTAGGAATGTAGTCAGGTTAAATGTCTTTTATTAAGAGATAATTAGTGATTAGCTCAGTTTTGCGCCTTCTCATATGTTTATTTAGTGGCCTGCTCTTAGATGGAGCATTTGGTAAAATAGCAGGGCCAGCTTTGGTGACTCATATTTGACTCATTTCGTACTATGTACTTCATGTGTACCAAGTTGAAGTGAAATTCAGCACAAATTTACTATTCCCAACAACATATCTGAGTTTTCTGTGGACTGATAGAAAACCAAAAGTACCTTTTCTCAATGAGACTATAAAGTTAATTTTGTTCTAGAATCTTAAGTACTATTCTTATACTTGTTTAGCTCTAGATTGAAAGGTTTAAGAAAGACCATAGATTGTATTTTTTAAGAACGTTTCTTAGAGATACTTGATATTTTATGTAGAAATAGTGACACTTTGTGGCAAGAAATATGTATTTCAGTTACTTGGTGATACATCTTTTCAGCCTTAATGGTTAAATGAAGTTTTGTTGTACTTGTGGTTTTTTATCATTACTTTGGAATTCTGGTGCTTGGAAGAGTTTCATGGGTTAACATATTTAAACACAAAACCATAGAATTTTAGAACTAATAGAGATCTAATCCAATAACAGTGTTCAAAGCAAAATCAAAGGTTAAGTGTTCAGACAAGTTTTGGACTAGTGCTGGAGTGTTGTGACTTTGCTTCCAATCCAGCATTTTTACAACTATACCACATAATGCTTCTGATTTCACTGGTGCTAATGGTCAACTCTCAGCTCTTTATAGCAGATTTTCATGTTTAAAGTGGCTACCAAATGTATTTTCATAAGGGTAACATGTTTAACAAACATGTTAATAGACATTCAAATTCTGTCATTTGAACTCTTGCATGAAGTTGTCCATTTCATGATCACATGTTCCTCTGACCTGCTACTGTGTCCTTGCTGCTGCTTGGAGGAAAAATGTGTTAAATGGGCTGACATGAATCACAATGCTTTTATCACAACAAATATTTCATTTTACTTTCATTTGTGCAGTTACGTAGATTATAGGATTTTCATTTTTGCCAACGGGTCTTCTTTTAATCATTGTATCATAATAATGTTCTTTATATCTTTTTTTTTCAGCTAAGTTGCTCAGAAATTTTTTTGCAAGTATCTGCATGCAGGCTCTAATAAATCTCACTTAACTTTTATAAGATTTTCATCATCTGTTCTTAAAAATGAAGTATGTATTGTTCTTATAAAGGAATTTTTTGAATTTATGTTCAGTTTTTTGCATTTAAACAGATACAAATTCAAATTTTATTTTAAAGTTGGTACAATAGCTTATCTCTTTTATTACTGAATGGTTCTTCATTTTTACTATTAAAGTGATCCATGTTGCAGCACATATGAAAGCTATTTTATCAACATCAAAGCAAAATGTAATAGACTAAAATGAAAAATAATTTGAATTTGAAATTCATGAAGAATCGTAATCTTTTCACAGCATAGATGTTAGTGTTCCGTGCAGCAATAGGAAAGCAGTGAGCAAACCAATGAATTAAAGTTCAACTTACACTGATTTTGAGTGAAAATTGTCAGTCTAAAAGACTTTGTTTTATTAGATGGATCAGCATGCAAACATGTTAACTTTTTATGCTATACAATGTGTAAAGTTGATAGATTAATTAGCATGATCTCACTTGGTATTTTTGTCCTCCTTTCACCAATTTATGTAGTTAATTTGAGCCTTTTGTTTTTGCTTTTAATCATGTAATTTTTCCTTAGAAAAAGGGACATAGGAGGAAGGCCAGAGGAACTGTTCTGACTTATTGAATCATTCTGAATCCCTCAAGGCTTATGTTAGTTGAAAAAGTGTGAATTCTTTTAAAATTAAAATATTTTTTCTCTTTGATACTTTTCTAGTTAGTAGAATTTGATGTGAGCATATTAATCTAAGTCAGTCAGTACTTTTGTATGCTTACTGCTGTGCTCAGTATTTTCTGTGTTCAATTCAGCACCACCTTATTCTTGGGAGGTGTGAAACATAATAAATAGTTTTTGGTCTTGAAAAGCTTATTTATTTCCAGAGGGAATAGCTCATTTGTTTTTACCTGCCCAGGAATTGATAACCTGATAATTCTGTTCCTTTACTTTATGCATTTTTCTCCTTGGACAAATTAGGCTGGATGTTAGACATGAATGTGTTTTGCTGGTTCTTATGAAGAAATTTTAATTTAGAGAAATAAATCTTAATAACATGAAGTTAAATGTCTTAGTACATACAATAAAGACTTTAAGAATTCATAATAGACAAATCGTTGTAGGCTGGAAGGTTTTATGGAGGCAGTGGGACTTCAATTGGGCCTTGAAAGATGAAAGCATTTAACCTAGTTTGTAAGCAGAGAAGGGAAAAGCTCATTCCAAGGAAACAGTAGGAGCATGGGAATGTGTTGTATGGGTTACACACAGTAAGCAGAGCTGTTAGAGAAGAGCATTTGTGTTGAGTAAAAGGAAATTAGGTTGTACGAGTAAGGTGATACCAGATCACAGAGCCCTTGAAAACCAAAGAATGACTTGGAGAGAAGTAAATGGCGAACCCAGTTTCGAAGGGAAGAGTTCTGTTTTGGACATGCTGAATTTGATATGACAGTTGTATATCTACGTAAATGTGTCTTGAACAGAATGGAGATAGGTAAACTGAAGTTCAGGTGAAAGTTTCTGTCATTTCACTTTAGGACATAATGAAAACTGAATCTAATAAAAGTACAAGAAGTACTTTGTTATTCCTGATAAGGGAGAAAAAAATCGAATTTGTATTTCTTGTAGTGTTCGAACTGTATTGTTGAATTATTTTCTATTGTTTACCCCCACAGTTCACAAAAATGTGCAAGACAAATGGGCTGTCAGAAGATTTGATATGGCACTGTAAAACACTGATCCAAGAAAGGGATGTTGTTATAAGACTTATGAACAAATGTGAAGACATTTCAAATAAGTTGACAAAGCAGGTGACCAGACTTACTGAAGGTGGAGGTGGATGGAACATAGATCAACCTTCCATTCTAAACCAAAGGTAATACCTGTTACATATTGCAACCTGATTGACAATGTTAGAGACAAAATCTCAACTTTCTGTGGCTGTCTCATAGAATTAGAGAAATAATGCTTGAAAATAAACTTAATACTGAAAACTTTATAGTAATTACCCCATAATAATGTTTGCAGAATAATATTAGTAGCTCACAAATTATAGCGCTTTAGAATTTACAGAGTTCTGTATTTTGTCTTACCTAATTTTACCTTTTTAAATTGAAAATGTTTGATATAGCCTGGATAGAAGACCTGAAGAAAATGTATTTTCTGGTTCTTCTAATCTACATATGATTTATATTAAGAAAAAAAATAACTCCATCAATTTGATAGCTTCTCATACTGAACCTACATTTTAAAAATTCTATTACATACAAGTAAAAACTGAGGTGCTAAAATAGCATTTATCTGTGACTTTAAACCATTTAGAAATAAATTAGACACATGAGGAAAGATAGGGGAAATAGGACAAGAAATAAATAGTGAGGAAAAATAGGATGGAGTAAAATAAAATACATAACATGTAACTATAACTTTAAATGTGAATGGGATGAACAAAATGGATAAATTTGACAGTTTTTTTTAATATGAGGAATGAGATCTTTATCTGAGATACTGTTAATAAATATTGTCCTCAAGATTTTCTGCTTCCCTCTAATATTGGCTACATTGGTTTTATTTGTACAAAATCTTTTTGTCTCATGTAATCAGAATGATCCATTTTATACTTCACAGTGCTCTGGTCTCTTATTTATTCCTAAATTGTTCTCCTGTCTGTAAGTGTGATAGGTAATGTTCTGTGTTTTTTAGTGTTCTTTGTGGCATCTCCCTTCCCTTTTATCCTTGTCTTTATCCCCCCAAGTGAAATCTTTACATTTATCTAACACAGGTTGTTACTGTAATCACTGTCTATTGTCCATCTGTTCTTTTCCTACTGATTGCCTTTCCGTTTCTGAGCCAGTACCAGAGACTTTGGATAATCATTGTTTTATGTAGTTTGAGGTCTGGGACTGCAAAGTTGCCTTCTTTTTACCTTTTTTTAAATGAGTTTCTTTGAAATTCTTGACGTTTTGTTCTTCCAGTTGTTAGTTGTTTTAGTTTCACTTTCTTCTTCTGAGTATGAACCTAGATCTTGTCTGTGCTGCTTTCTCATTGTTATTGTTAGTGTCGTTATTATTCTAACAAGTCACCGTTGTAATCAGGTTCTAGGGCCAAGGTATGGGGGATGATGCCTCCAGCTTCAGGTTTTATGGACTGTGATTTCTAGTGTCTGACTGTGAGCTCAACCTAAGGCCCAGGCCACTGGCTGGGTGCTCCCTTTGGTCCCTTACCTCACAAGATGTGCTTTTAATAGTAAAATAGTCTCTCTGTCGCTCTCTCTCTGTCTCTGTCTCTCTTTCTGTCTCTCTATGTCTCTCTCTCTCTCTAAGCCCTTATACGGTAGTGTGGGATAATGTAGGAAAATGTGATTCACTTTCCAGGAGTTACTGTCTCCATTGCCTAGAAAAGAGCTGTGGCAGTATGTAATTGGCACTTCTGGGTTTCCTTTTTCTACAGCAATGCAGTGTGATAATGGAGAGTCCTTCATTTTTGCCAGGTCTCCCCAGTTGAGTCTGCACTGGGACGATTTCAGTTGCCAAAAAACCCTCACGCAATTTAAAAAGGTTTCACTTTAAAAATACTTAACTAAAATCCACCAGTTCTCTTTAGATGTAAATACCAAAGTGATGACAATGTCCTTTTGGTTGCAAGAGGATCTCTTTCCACACCTGTCTCCTAAGGTGTATTTCTCTAGTTACCTAAATCTTCACTTTTAGGCCTATTATCTCCTCTTAGTCTTTCATACATCAAAAATTTTTCACCCCATATTTCTGTTCGGTTAAGACCACTTTTACTTAAGTGTAGCTGATTTCAAGGATTATTGGAATCTTAGAGCTGCAAGGGACCTTAGAGATGATCTAAATTTTACCAGTTAGGAAATTGGAGCTGAGAGAGATTTAAGTAACTGCTCAAAGTTGCCAGGTCTGTGTTCTTGCCCAAATTTAAAACTCCAGATCCAGTGCTCTAAGAGAAGTAATCTTACTGAACTATACTGTATGAACGATTTAAATCTTTTACCTTTACAAAAAATTCCATATTTATTCCAAACATATGTCTATTTGCTAGAATTTCAGGTGACATAAAAAAGGAAGTTAAAAAAATTAGATATTGTGGGATCACAACAGGTTAGCACTGAGGCAGGCCAAACTTACCTGGGTGTTTACTCAGTTGTCTATGCCAAGCGGTTCTTTATTTTCAGATTTTATTTCTGAAACCACAAATTGTCTCAAAGTACCAAGTGTTTACAAAATAGATCTCATGTCAGAGGTGACTGAACACCAATATTTGATGATAGCAGGGACAGTGGTGGTAGTCACTGGGGCGTGTGTGTGTGTATGTGTGTGTGTAAGAGAGTGAGAGAGATATTTACAAATTAGATGTTAGGGGCTGCTTGTTGAGGGTCACCCAAGTCTCTGGGATAATGACTTGGAATTATTTTACTTTTGGGGTATAAAATGTAACATATGGTTTTATTTTACTAGTCTTGGACCGAAAAGCAGGTCAGTGACTCTTGACTTATATTTTATCCTGTCATTTTTTTTTTATCTTGGAGAAAATTCATTCATTCGGGTTTCTAAGCTGCTTGTGTTTTTTTGAGTGGGTATTTTATATTGACTCCTCTGAATCTTTTTTTTTGTAAACTACTATAGTCATCTTGTTTTTGTGTTCTTATGTTTCTCCCCACCAGACAGATCTGTGAGTTTTAGTACAGCTCTCCAGTCTAGTCAAGATCTTTTTGAATCCTGATTCTCTAATCTGCTGTATTAACTCTTCTCAGCTTTGTGGTACCTGCATACGTGTTATACAGGAAGATAATTAGGCAACGGGTAGATCCCTGTGGCCTTCTCTTTTCTCCAGGTGAACTAGCAGGGCTAGTTGGCTAGAGTTGTCTAGCTAGACACAAATTTCCTCATCAGTTTTGAGCTTACTTTAATAATTATACCAGGAGGAAGAATGGAAATTAGTTGAGACCTTGGCAGTGTAGCACAGTTCTGGAGAGTTGTATTATTTAAATAAGTTTCCGTGAGTGTTACTTATAGGTGGGTATGCATTGGCTTATTCTGTAAGCTTCTCTGAGGTATTCTTGGTGAAAGGTTACAAGCTCAGTGCCAGCTGCATCCTTATTTGAGAGACAAGCCGTTCCCCTTTGTCCTGAGTATACCGTTTTCACAGCTTATTGACCCTCTGTGGTCTTATGAAGGATGTGAGATTTGTACAGGTAACACCAGGGAATGAATTATCAAACTCTCATCTACTTTTACTCTGTCTTCATACCCTCAAATCTTCTATCTGATATTCTAATAGAGATAATAAGCTGGCTCTTGGCTGTCTTGTTAATGGGGCATTGAATTAATTTGTGAAGAATCATTTCTCTTATGTTTTTGAAACTTAATTTGCCTGATATGCCATAACCATTCATCTCCCCTCTTGAATTTGCTGTGCTGTATCTTCTAAGGAGTACACAATTTGATTATGGACCATAATCCTGTAATTCCCCCACTCAGACTCTGATGGCTCCTCCAGAGGCCACATATAACACCAGGGAAGATAGGAAGGCAAAATTAAGGACTACACCAGATGGATTTCTCACAGATTCGTCCTCAGTCTTATGTCTTGTGTACTCTTTTCCTCTTTCTTGCATCACACTGAAACTCACAGAGGTTGGTCTGGTCTATAGGGTGCACTTCGGTGCTGTTGAAGACCATGTAAGTTGGCATTAATGTTTCCTTGAATCTAGATGGAGTCCCTTATGCCCAAACTCAGTGGACAACTCTGGCTAAGCATTTTCATCCCATGCTTGTTGATAGCAATATAGAGCAAGAACTTAATGCCAATAATGAATGGGCTTTTGGCGGGGGGAGGGGTGGTTTGGATGGGGTTGGTGTAGGAGGAGCTTCCCAAACAATTAAATGAGTGGCATCCTTCCAATAGGAACCACCAATCATGATAGCATTCCTTTTACCTGGACCTGTTATTTTTTTACCCTTCAGGGTTCCAGTGTTAGGGAGCAGTGTTGTTTCTAGACCATTGTGAGCTAGCATTTCTAGCCTATTTAAGCTACTTTTCCGAAAGGCGTGGAAAAGATTGTCTACTCTAAGAGTACCACATATCAGGAACAAATTGGTGAGATGAGTGCGTCTTTTGTTCAAGAGTTTACAACCCTAGCAGAAGAACAGAAAGAGATTTTAAACAAACAAAACCATTAATCTGAGACTTTTAAAATGCCTTTTCCAGCACATTGCCCCTGTTTTCTTTACTATAGGGATACATGAAATTCAGTTTGAGAAGTCTCATTTAATATGCTTTCAAAGTGCCTATGTGGTAAATTAATTGGAGCCTCTTTTCTCAAATATATGCAGAGAACTGAGCTAAATTTAAGAATACCCAATTACCCAATTGATAAATAGTAAGAAAATATGAATAGGCAGTTTTTAGAAGAAGAAATCAAAGCTATCTATAGTGTGAAAAAATGTTCTAAATCACTATTGTTTAGAGAAATGTAAATTAAAACAACCCTGAGGTACTATTTCATGCTGATCAATTTAGCTAATATTACAAAAAATGAAAATGATAAGTATTTGAAGGGATTTGGGAAAACTAGGACACCAATACACTGTTGATAGAGTTGTGAACTGATCCAACCATTCTTTTTTTTTTTTAATTTTATTTTAATAAATTTATTTATTTAACTTTTTACATTCATTTTCACAAAATTTTGGGTTCCAAATTTTTTCCCCATTTGTCCCCTCCCCCCACCCCAATACAATATGCCCTCCCTTCTATCATCCCTCTCCCTTCCCTTGTCCCCATCTTCTCTTTTGTCCTGTAGGGCTAGATAACTTTCTATTCCCTATTACCTGTATTTCTTATTTCCTAATAGCAAGAACAATACCCAACAGTTGTTCCTAAAACTTTGAGTTCCAACTTCTCCCCATCCCTCCCTCTCCACCCATTCCCTTTGGGAAGGCAGGCAAATTCAATATTGGCCATATCTGTGTAGTTTTGCAAATGACCTCGATAATAGTCATGTTGTGTAAGACTAATTATATTTCCCTCCCTCCTATCCTGCCCCCCGTTGCTTCTATTCTCTCTTTTGATCCTGTCCCTCCCCAAGAGTGTTGACTTTTAATTGCTCCCTCCTCCCATTGCCCTCCCTTCCATCATCCCCCCCAACCCTGCTTATCCCCTTCTCCCCCACTTTCCTGTATTGTAAGATAGGTTTTCATACCAAAATGAGTGTGCATTTTATTCCTTCCTTTAGTCGAATGTGATGAGAGTAAAATTCATGTTTTTCTCTCAGCTCCTCTCTTTTTCCCTCCACTAAAAAGTCTCCTGCCTCCTTCTTCTATGAGAGATAATTTGCCCCATTTCATTTCTCCCTCTCTCTTCCTAATACATTTCTCTCTCACCGTTTACCTTCATTTTTTTTAAGATATGATCCCATCCTGTTCAGTTACTCTGTGCTCTGTGTGTGTGCGTGTGTGTGTGTGTGTGTGTGTGTGTGTGTGTGTGTGTGTGTGTAATCCCACCAACTACCCAGATACTGAAAAATTTCAAGAGTTAGAAATATTATCTTTCCATGTAGGAATGTAAACAGTTCAACTTTAGTA